>RQIL01022222.1:0-42801 GCA_003951145.1 Jimgerdemannia lactiflua | reverse complement strand
ATCAATTTAAATTCTGATAAGAATACTATTTATATATACTAATTGACAATCTTCATTAGTTCAACTATATCTCTAACAGATCTGAGACTAATTACTATATATTAGTAAAGACCTCCACCTTTCAATTCACTCTCAGTATAGTCAGTTTCTCAATTCTATACTATATTCTATCTATCAGAAGCTCAATAACAGTATATATAGTATTAGTAACAATGGATTCATCTAAGATACCTCTCTTCCTAAAAGAAAGAAAGGATCTTTATACTTATTCACTATAATAACTATCTTATTCTTCTTTAGTAAATTAATAATTAATCTATTAAATACTTCTAAAATATCAATCTACTCTAAGACTTTTCCCAATCAGACTCTTTAAATTCTATTATATGTCTTTTTTTAGTTTAAGAATACTAGACATTCATCTATCCTGATAGCTCTCATCTTTTCTATGACTAGTACTTCCAATAAATTGAATTAAAGATCTAATTCAATTTAATTTGAATTTAATTAAAGACTAATTCAATTTGAAATTTGATTTGATTTGAACTTTATTCAAATTGAAAAATCCTCAATTCAATTTGATTCAAATGATCCTCAATTTGATTTAATTTAAATTAATTTAATTCATTTGGGAGTACTATCTATAACTCTATATATCTATACTATATTATTCCTAATTAACTAATTCCTAATAAAACTCTACTACTTTTTACTAAGAATCTGTTAAGCTATTATCCATTATCTCACAACTAGTATCTTTAAATCAATTTCCTATCTATATCTAATAGTATTATTAGCTACTAGTTCTTCTAGTCCTCCTATTTTCTTTATCTTTATATTGTAATATACCTGACTCAATAGAGGCAAATTACAAGGTTGAGCAGCTATATAGATTGGCTTGAGCTCTCAGTTACTTTGTTAAAAAGCAACAAAATGTTCAAGTTTATAGATCTGATACTAATATTGGTGTTGATATTAGTATTTAGTAGTATAATATTCAAGCTAGAGAATTCTGTATGCAATTTCCTAATTTGGTAGTGTTCTTGGGTATATGATGGTCCTTTGTGTATAAATAGGTTTCCTTCTTGGGTGGCAGGTAAATTCATATGACCTGGTGATCAGTGTGCAGCTAATTTGGCAGATTTTCTTATAAGTGGGCTCTCTGGGAACCAGTGATCAGTTTCCTTTAAGAGTGCAGGTTCATGATGAGCAATCAGAGTTCTTTTCTGGCAGATAAACTAAATGTGGTGGGTTTCTCAGATGTGGTCTTCTTGAATGATGTAGTTAAGTAGTCAATATGGGTTATTTGAATGATGTGGGTCAGTAAAATGTGGCAGATCAGCAGAAAATAGCAGTTTTTCTTTAAGTGGCAGACTTGAACAATATGATGTAGATAGATGAGACAGATTCTGCAAAGTGCAGCAGATCAGTGGGTAAAAGATAGTAGATAAAAATGTAGAACAATGCAAATTGGCAGATAAAAATGTGGTGGATTTCAGTTGACAAAGTTACATCAGGACTGCTTCATTTGTGCAATGGATCACTGTGAAGATATATTAAGACTAGCTTTGAGGTAGACTTAAACTGGCAGATTTCTTCAGGCTTATCTGGCAAGTAAACCAAAAAGAGTAGTGAAGTTCTTCTCTTGAACTTGGCAGCAAAACTGGGAAACAATGAACTTCTTTGTATCAGAAAGTGGACCAGAGTGGAAATGAAGGACCAATGCTCACAATCTCCTTTTAACAGTGGCTCATTGGTAGGCATATCTCCTAAGTATTGCAATCCAATTTCTTTAGAACTAAGGGGCTTTTGGCAAGTGTTTCTTCTAAGTGTGTTTGGCAGGCAGACTTGTCTTTTGCTTTTGGTTTCAATTTCAGACTGAGGTTTATTCACTCTTGTCTCTGGGGTATTTTATATATTTGTGGTTGCTATCTGGTTGCTATCTGGCTAACTATAGAATGCTATTTATATTAGATATTTCTTATTTTGGTACTAGTGTGCAGGCCCAGTACAGGTGTGCAGGTCTGGCATAAGTGTGTAGATTCTGTACAGATATATCTTATCTGGTAGTCTGGCTATTTATACAGTTTTCCACAGCAAATGGTTGCTGTGCAGGATACTATATTATGCTAATATTCATGTCATCTGGTTTATTTATATCATCTGTCAATAATTCAGATGGTACATTTTTGTAGTTTGTCACATCAGCCCTACTAAAGAATGGTCTGTCCCAGACTGTTCTTTAGTCATTATTCCAATAAGCATAGGCATCTTCTGCATCAATATCTGCACCATAGTCTTCATCTGTATCTGGATCACTCCATTTGGCAGGTTTTTCTTCTTCTTCTAGAAATAGGATTTCAACATGATTGATGATACTCAGGTAGGTGGTTAGGTTCATTCCTCATATGTCATACCAGGAGAACTGTGCCTGCATCAAAGCTATGGTATTTCATTTGTAAAGTATGTAGAGTCTGTCTGCTGCAGTGATATCCCTTCTTGATAAATCTATGGTGTTCCTGATGTAGGTTTGTTCTGGGGCTGGGAGGTTCTGCATTTGTTCACCAATTACATAGTATGCCTGGA
The DNA here is from genome assembly GCA_003951145.1 of Jimgerdemannia lactiflua. Taxonomy (NCBI): domain Eukaryota; kingdom Fungi; phylum Mucoromycota; class Endogonomycetes; order Endogonales; family Endogonaceae; genus Jimgerdemannia; species Jimgerdemannia lactiflua. The sequence goes on along the minus strand of RQIL01022222.1, from coordinate 40,215 downwards.
GTTAATGAACTTGAAGCAAATGTCTGGCCAGGACAAGATTCTTCTGATGAATCTGAATCTTTTGGAGGGTATTTCCATTGACTTCTCAAAATTGGGAAAGAGGGACTGGTAGTGATTGAAAGAAGCTAAGAACAAGGGTCTGGAGGCATTGATCTATCCTCTGAGTCATAGTTTGTGCAGGTATATCTTAAGCCAATTGATGTAAACTGGAGTTCTCAAGATTCATCCATTCATGCTTCTTATATAGATACTGGTTCCTCTGATGTTATGTATAAGGTATAGTCCTTTCCATTTCAGTTCCAGTTTGGCAGCAAAGTTTATTTCAATCATACTTCTCTAAACTAGGACTTGATCTCCAATCTTGATCTTCTGATCCTTCTGCTTCTGGTCATAATGCTTCTTTTGTCTTTCCTGGGCCTTGATAATCTAGTTTTGGATTTCTTTTTGCAGCTAATCTCCTTTTTCAAGAAGCTTTCTAAGATTCTCATAGTCAGCAGTTCTGGTCTTCTTGGCAAACATCATTTCAAAGAGCTTTTTTTTGGTTGAGGCAGCAGGAGTGTTTCAGATTTCCCACAGAATTTCAGATAAGCAGAGATCCCAATTGGTAAGATTGACCTTGGCAAGTCCTTTCTTGATAGTCTGGTTCATTCTTTCAGTCATTCCATTGGTTTGTGGATAATAAGAGGTAGTTCTTTTCAGATAGATCTCATGAATTTATGTATAACTTGAGATTATATTATTCACAAATTTAGTTCCTTGGTCAGAGATAAGTTCTTCAGAGGGTCCATATCAGAGAGAGAGGTCATGAAGGTATCCAACAATGGTCAGGGCATCTGCAATCTCTATGGAGTATGCTTTAGGCCATTTGGTCAGATGTTCAATAAATACTAGGATGTATCTGTTTCATTTTGGTATTCCTGGCAGGAGTCCAATTATATCTACTTTCTATCTTTAAAAGATGTGAGTGAGTGGAGGAATCGGTTGCAGAGGGGCTTGATAGTTCTTCTTTCCTTGATACTTCTGGCAGATGTCACACTTCTGGATGATATCTCAGACTTGTGTTCTGAGGTAGTCTTTTCAAATCTTGTCTTCTGTATTTGTTTGTCTCTGGTGGGCTTTCTGGTATTCTTGTCAGATGAGATCTTCTTACTCCTTAATGGTTATGGGAACTTCTTTAAGGGTGCAGTTCCAGGGTACACCCTTTTTTTGGTTCATTGGGTCATGTAAGAGAGAATATCAACATTGTTGTGAGTTCTTTCTACTTTGTGGATGATATTGATTTTATAATCTTGGAGGATAAGAATCCATTGGGCAAGGATTCCAGTGGGGTCTTTTCAGTGCAGTAACCATTTGAGGGCTGCATAGTCTGTAATCAGAGTAAACTTTCTTCTAATAAGATAATGTTTGAATAAAGTGACCACTCATATGACTGCAAGGCATTCCAATTTAGTACTCTCATAGTTGGTCTACTGCTTGTTGGTGGCTCTGCTTGTATAAGCTATTATATGGTACTGTTTGTCAGATCCTTCTTATATAAGGATAGCTCCAAGGCTATTCTTGGATATATCAGTATATAGAATGAAAGGTTTCTGTAGATCTGGTTGGACTAGGATGGGTGCTAAGGTCAGGCAGTATTGTAGTTTTTGGAAGACTTCTTCTTGTGGTTCTTTCTATTGGAATAGTACTCCTTTCTTCAGCAAGATTTGGATTAGGGCAGAGATTTCAACAAATCTCTTGATAAATCTTCTATAGTAGGATATAAGTATCAGGAAGGACAGAGCTTCCTTTAGAGTCTTGAGGACAGGGAAGTTGTTGACTTTTTCTATCTTCTTGGAGTCTGCATGTATTCCATCTTTAGAAACTATGAATCCAAGGAATTCAAGCTTCTGTTTACCAAAGTAGTACTTCTTTGAGTTAAGTCTCAGGTGGTTTTGTCAGGTGAGTTTGAAAAACTCCTCAAGGTCTCATAGGTGGTCTTCAAAATTTGCTGAGTAGATGTTAGAATCATCCACATAAATAATCAGACAGTGGTGGATGAGAGGGGCATATACTGAGTTCATCATTTGCTGAAAGGTTGGGGGTAGTGCTCTCAAATGAATTGAATCAATTTGAATTGAATTGAATTGAGGGTCATTTGAATCAAATCGAATTGGGGATTTTTCAATTCGAATTGAGTTTGAATTGAATTGAATTCGAATCAAATTGAGGTCTAATTCAAAACCTATTTTTAGAAATGTAATAACTCGAAAAATACATGTCCAAATTTAATGATCTTTAGCTTTTTAGATTCCCTTATATAAGAGGAATTTAAAAAGCTAAAGATCATTGAATTTGGACATGTATTTGTCGAGTTATTACATTTTGAAAAATAGGGTTTAAATTGGAACTTGAATTGAATTAGTCTTTGATTTGATTCAAATTGAATCAAATTGGACCTTTAATTTGATTCATTGGGAGTACTAGTTGGGGGTACATTGCAGAGTCCAAAGGGTATTTGGAGGTATTCAAATAATTTTCCTAGAGCAAGGAAAGCTGTCTTTTGAATGTGTTTGGGGTCCATTGGTATCTCATGGAATCCTGCAAATAGGTCCATACTGCTGAAATATCTTGCATTTTGTAGCTGGTCCAGGAGGTCATCAATTTGGGGCAAGGGGTATGCATCTTTTTCAATTACTGTATTGAGTTTCCTGAAGTCTACAACAAGTCTTCATCCTCCTTTCTTTGGTACTATGAGAATAGGGCTTACCCAAGGACTGATAGAGGGTTGGATGACTCTATTGTCTAAGAGTTCCTATATGTATTCTTTTTCAAATATCTTCAAGTGGTGGGGTATCCTGTATGGTTTCTGTCAGATGGGTGTTGCATTTCCTATATTTATACTACAGTGGTATGATGGGTTGTATGGCAGGTTGTCATAGTCTGTGGTGAAGATGTCCTGATATTTATGAAGGAGTTTGGTCAATTGTTTTTGTTGCTGAGGTATCAATTCTTCTCTAATATTTGTGAAAGGCTTTACTTTCTCCTGGGTCATAGAGGGACCTTTCCTTTCTTCTGTGACCTTTTGCTGTTTTTCTATAAGTTTAATTCATAAACTTCTCTGTGTATTCAGTTGAGGTAAGACACAAGGTATCCAATGATGGTTCCTTTTGGCAAGATGATATTGTCCCAGCTTGTATTAGTTGCTTGAAAGTGTACTGGATTCATCTTGTCAGGGAATATATTGTGACGATGCCTTTGAACCTGGTGACATCAGAACCTGAAGACTGCTGTTACTTTACAAGCCACTAATTGCATAATGTGACTCATTTGTGACTCATCTTGATCTTAAGATGATCTTTATCAGAAACTCATAATGACTCATAATGACTTCAGTGGTATACTACTGACAATCAGGTGACCCTACCCCCGGACCAAAGGAGAAGACCTTCAAGAATATAAAAAGGAACATCAAGAAGAGGTACAACAGCACCCACAACCAAGAAGACTCACTATAAACAAATGCCTGCCATCACCCGCTAAACAGCAAGGTCAAAGAGTCACCCAGGACCCTCAGTTCAAGAACAGATTTTCAATGATATCAGAAGGGCCATGAGACTGTGCACTAGAAGAATCCCCAGTCTGAACCTCTATACAAGGGACCCCTACCACTACACTCTGAACCACCATGAAATGGAAACCAGAATCTCAATGGCCACTCAATGCCTTCTCATGTGGCAAGAGTATGAGATGGGACACCACCTCCGCTAAGAATTCCTAAAGGCCAGCCATCAAGAAATTGCAGACACCATATGCATGGACAGGCATGAGTAGCAATTGGCCAGAAGAGTCCATCAAATCTTCAGACATGCTCCTTGGGCCATTCCAAATCTACAGTGTGTTAAGATCTCAGACATTCAAGAGCTGTCAAGCCACTGGGTGGACCACCTAGAAGAAATGATAGCAGAAGAGGCCCAATCTACTATTCCGGTCAAGAGTGAAGAAGTATAAGACCTCTGGAACCCCCTTCTTGAAGATAATCCAGACCAGTTTATTAGAGAATTAATTGCCCTGTTCTAAGGCCCTCTTCTGAGAATTCGCACCCCACAGAACCCCACAGATATTCTATATTTTGTAGAAGAAAATCTCATAGATTGGAGACCACAAGAACAGCAAGAGTACTCTGTGCCTTTCACTGATGATGACATCATCAGCGGTGACATCATCACTGCTGACATCACTCCTCAAGACCAAAGAAATAACAGCGACTCATTTGTTTTGTGGGAAGAGAACTTCAACAACCTCTTGAAAAGATATGCAGACACCTCCTCAGCACTCTCAGAACTTCCAACTGAAGTCAGCTCACTGTTGGAAGTTGCAGAAAATGATTTGGCCAGACACCCTGAAGAAAATGAGGAAGAAGAAGAAGATGACATAACCTCTATCACACTAAACTTCAGGTTAAACAGTGATGGTTCTATTAGCCAAATTTGATCTAGTTAGTTAGTTGCACAAACAGTGACTGCACTTTAACTAGCCTTTTTCATCACAAACAAAGGATTAGCCTTATTCTACTAGTTAGTCACTTGACTTCCAAATCCGCGCTAATTCAAGAGTAGGAAATTACCAATTACTTAGCCATATACTTTAGCAAAATCCGCGCACAACTCTGTATAAATACCCACCCAAACTGCAGTGAATAAAACCTCAGTCAGTTGAAGTTTGAAGTAAAAAGGATTACAGAGAAACCCCTCACTGCCTCCAAGAGACTAGAAAATTTTGAGAACAAAATAACCAGAGCATCGAGGCTCGGAAGTTTGAGTTAAAGAATTTCTCTTGCCACGTTCAAGACCGCCGAGTTTAAGGAAATCGCCGCCAAGGACCGCCGCGAGTTTCCAAGTCAGTCAGTCAGTCAGATCGAGTTTAAAAAGAAACACCTGCCTCCAAGAGAACCGGAATTCTGAGAACAAGACAACTAGAGCAACGATCGCTCGGAAGTTTGAGTTAAAGAATTTCTCTTGCCCGTCGTTAAGAAAACCGCCGCCAAGTTAAGAATCGCCAGTTAAGAAAACCGCCGCCAAGTTAAAGGAAACCCGCCAGGAAACCGTTAAGAAACCGACCGCCCCGCTTAATTCAAGACCGCCGCGAGATTTCAAGTCAGTCAGTCAGTCAAGTTAATTGCCGCCGCTAAGGAAAGCCGCCGCCGTCAAGTTAATCGCCTCCCGGATACCCAAGTTACAGTCAGTCAGTTAACCGTCGCCAGACCGTCAGAACCCGCCCGCTCTCAAGTTAATCGAACGCCGTCGCTACGAACGATTCCCGTCCACCGTCACGAGCCGCTTAGTTTGAGATCGCCACCGCCCCACGTTGTTCGACGATCGATCGCCCGCTCCCCACGCCACGTTAATCGACCCACCCAGACCGCCAAGTTTCAAAATCGCCGTTTAATCGAGACCCGAGTTCCCACGCACGTTAATCGTCAGCCCGCCCGCATTTGGATCAAGATCGCCGCCACGTTAATCGTCCCGCCGCGCATACAAGCAGCGCACCGTTCAAGTAAACCACCAGTAAAAAGACCATCGACCACTAAACGTTGAGCCGTCATATTAAACAATTGAGCCGAGCCATATTCAATAACCCGCCATATTCGAATTCCCGTCACCGACCCGAACATCCGCACCCGCCCTTTTGACGACAAAACGAACGACCCGTCACGTGACCACCGACCCGTAATCGACGCGAACAATATATTTTATTCCTGATAATTCGAGACCGCGCTTCACAAGTGTGCAAGAAGACATATAGTTATATACAAAACACATGCCACAATATATTGTGACGTGCACAATCGACAGTATCAGAATACAGAGTACGAGTGACTGCTAAGTTCAGATGACACATGGTATGACAATCAAGTGAACAATCTAATACATCAAGTGACCATCCCAAAAGGAGCAAGGATAATCTGAGCCAAAATGAATGAACACATTACTTAAAGGAGACCCAGCCCTAGCCTTGGAATCAGCACCAAAGAATGAAGAACCTCCCCACAATACCTCCCACCCACTGCTCCAATCAGACCTCCTGCCACTCTTCCCCTTTGCCTAGCCTAAAGACCCTGGTCTTTGAAGCTATCAAGAAGGCTATTTGGCACCCTGATACCTCTGAACATCTGAACTTCTACACCAAGAATCTGGGCCACTTCATCAACTACTGGTATATAATGACCCAACAGCTCAAAGATACTACTGAATGGATGACTCTCTGGCACGACTATGAAATTGGACACCACCTTCACAATGAAACCCAAGAAGAAGACCAGGAAGACCTCATTACCAAATTATTGACCACTGGCCATCTGATCAAGAGAGCTCTCCATGTCCACCAGATATTCCACTATATCCCATGGACTATAGCACACTTGTAAAGAGTAACCATGGGAAATCTTGCCTGCCTATTAGCCGAGGAAGCCAATTGGATAGAAGCCGAAGTAGCCAACCACATTGGTAGCAACCGTGTCACTGTGAGAAGCCAAGAAACTGAACCCACCCTGCCAGGTTTCCATACTATCCCCCTCTGAGACAATCATCAAGGTCACCTCATGAGCCTTATGGGGATATTTGAAGGACTGCCCATTACCATAGAAGTACCTGCTGGAGCTACCCCAAGGACTCACCATCTCATCAGCTTTAATTCACACCATATCATTTGGGAGCCAAATCAAGAAGAAGCTCAAGAAGTCCCTGTCTTCAAAGAGGAGGAGACCCAAGAAACCCAAGACCTCACTCCTGAAGCAACCCCCTCTGACACTGAAGCTAATGAGACCTCAGAAGAAGAAGAAGAAGAGCAACAGAGAGTTTATCAGTCCTCTGTCCACATCCAAGCTGTTCAAGGATTGGAAAATGTTATTGAGAATAATTGGCCACTGTTCTACCCCCTCACCTCTTGGCTGGTGCTCCCCCCTTTCGAGGAATGGAATGATGAAGTCACACAAGATGATTTGGTTGCCACTGATGAAGGATACCATACCCTTTAAGCAGTGTCCTTCGACCTGTCCGTTTTCAGTGATGCTCAAACACACAACCGTTTTCAGCCCTCATGTCATCAAGTCACACAACCATTTTCAGTGATGTTCAAACACACAACCATTTTCAGCCCTCATGTCAGCAAGTCATGTATCCCTTTCCAGCGATGTCTTTCGACATGTCCCTTTTCAGCAGTGTCCTTTGACCTGTCCATTTTCAGCAGTGTCCTTTGACCTGTCCATTTTCAGCAGTATCCTTTGACCTGTCCATTTTCAGCGATGCTCAAATACACAACCATTTTCAGTGATGTCCTTCGACACGTCTATTTTCAGAATAACCTCCTGATACTACTAATAACGTAAAGCACTACACCTCACAGCCTGCAAGCCAATAGGATACTTAGCCACATAATGTAGCAGCTGCACTATAGTTAACCATAGATAGCAACCTCATAGTTAGCAAACTTGTATAAATAACCCATATCCTTAGAGTGAATAAACCTCAGTCAATTGATTTGCAATATCAACTTAAGTTTTTGAGAAACTTTGGGAAAGACTCCAACAGACCAGAATTCTGAGAACAAGACAACTAGAGTAACGATCACTCAAGGTTTGAGTTAAAGAATTTCTCTTGCCATATTCAAGAAAACCACTGACTACTGTTAGGAATTTGCTGCCATGGACCGCCGTGAACTTCAAGTCTGTCAGTTAATTGCCACCCTGCTTAACTCAAGCCCGCCACCAGGAAAACTGCCCTGTTTAGTCCAAGACCACCATTCAAGTTTCAGGACCTCTGTTATGATACAAAAGACTGTCACTACTTAAGGAAACTGCAAGAGAACCTGTCACTGAGATCCCATCAGCCTGACTGCCCATTCGGATCCTGCATTCAGTACAAGACCCACACATTCAATATTCTGAGATTCAAGAACAAGATCCCAAGAAACCCCAGGAAACCTAAGGATACCCACTATATAAGATACTAGACCATCACTCGCCTGCCCGAGCAGCTGCCATTCTAGCATAGTCGCCAACGCCCTCAAGTTAACAAGTCAGATGGATGAGCAAGCCATCGACCTCCGTTTTCTTTACCCGCTGCACCATGAACTGCCGAATTCACTGACCATCACAGAGCCTATGTACCCAAGTAATCGTCGCTAGGAGAGTCCATATATTATCCACTAAACAACCGAGCCACTGACAATTTGAATGAGCCGATCACGTGAATATCCACTCGGAGACCCTTTTATTTGACATATATATCGTGCACTTCATCATCAAGTGGCACATTGAGCCATGCTTGAAGCTTATAGTTATATACAAATCACATGCCACAATATCCTTCTATATGCAGGTTTCAGATTTCTTCATTAGGTTCAAAGAAGAGGTTCCTGGGGTCTGGTGGTGTAAAGATTTCGATAGTGGTCTGCTCTTCTGGCTCAAGGATGAGGTTCTTGTGAAGCTTCACTGGTTGGCAGAAAACTTACTGAGGAGCATTTGCTTTGAATCGGCTGACCTGAAAGAGGTATACTTCCTTCTTGTCTGAGCTTCCAAATCCTTTGGTTTGTCTGATTCCTTGAGTGAGCTTGGATACTTCTTGCAGCTGAGGGGTCTTGTATTTGAGGAAGACTGTCTATATAATTTTGTCTCCTTTGTGTATTTGAATCCATTCACCACTTCTATTTCTTAGGATGACCTTGATTTCACCTGTATATCCTGGGTCAATGGTTTCTCCTTCAGTAGAGAGTCCTCCAAGGGCTAGTCCAGACCCTAAGGTCAACTGGATTTAAGTTCCTTTTGGTGATTGTATAGCAATACCAGTTCTAATGAGCTTTGTACTTTCAGGACCTATGATGGTATTATAAAGACTACTGAGATTATAGCCAACATCCTCTTGGTGTGCCTTTTTTGGTAGAATTGTATTGGAATGAAGTAGAGTGAACTGTGCAATGTTCTTGCTAAGTGTAGGCTGTCCATGGGCTGAGGCTTCTGTAGCATTGGATCTCTAACCTCTGATGTCTAAGTGTGGCCATCTTGCTCTAGTAGAGGGGTTTCAAAGATAATTGATTCCTCTTTTTCCAGTGAGATCCAAGGCTTTCATGAAATTGATAGCATCATCTATTCATCCTTGGCAAGTTGCATGGTGAATGAGAGCCAGGATATCTTCTCCTAGGTCATATATCTTGAGGACCTTCCTTGTAGGCTTCTTCTTTTTCTCCTTTCAAATCTTTGCTCAGTCATCTCCTCTTTTGAGTGTGTGTACAATTATATTCTTACTGAGATGGATCTTTTTATGTTGACAGGGCCAGCATCTTGAGTGCTTTCCATGATGGTAATATTCCATGGCTTGGAAGTACTTCTTTTTTTCTTCAATTTCTCCTAGCTTCAGAAATCTGCATCCATTCACATCATACTTTGGTGGGAGGGTAGAGAGGGGTTTCACTTCTGTCTGAGTATAGAATCCTACTCCATTTCTTCTCTTTGCAAGTATAGTGACAGATTCTTGGAATGAGACTCCTTCTGTAATGATTTTCAGAGATTTCCTTTTGATGGGCTATCTGGACTACTGGTCCTATATATGGCATTGATAGCAGTAGTCTCTTGGTGAGTGAAAAATGACTTGATGGAGGCATCTGCCCATTCAGAAGACTCTCTCTTAGTGGGTTTTGGGTCTTTGGATGATTGGTTGTGAGCTGGGTCCAGCTTCTTCTTCACTCCAGGAGGTGTTATTAGCTTCTCCTTCTTGTGGTACCCAGTTCAGATCATCCTATAAAACAATTGCAGAGAGCTCTTCATTTTCAGAAATGCCATCATCTTCTTCTTCTGGTGGTTAGTCCCAAATTGCTTGTACTTCTGCTGCTTCAATTTCGGGGTTTGGTATGACTTGTGCATGGTTTTTTGACTAAGTATTGTGGGGGGATTTTTTCTTCCTTCTCCTGTATTTAGGACATATAGTACCAGGGCTCTTTCGAATTCCCACATGTCTGGATGAGTGTTTCTCACATTTCTGTCTTTGGAGGCATTTGATGCATCCTCTGGCTTCTCCAGTATTGTGATGGGAATAGTATCTTATACCCACACATTGTCTTCTGGTCTGTCTTCTACCATATTGATTTGGGGCCTCAGTCTGGAGTCATTGTTATTTTCAGAGTCCTCTTTTTCTTCTTCCTCTATGGTGGATTCTTCACTGCTGGCATATTCTTCTTAAATAGTCACCTTCTTCTTTTTTCTTTGATGGCTCAAAGCTGGTGACCTTGACTCAGTACTTCTTTCCTCTGTAGTCAAATTTGAGTACTTATTGATCAATGTTGACATCTGCATTCATCTCCTTCATCCAATTGGTATCAAGGATCATATCATAGGTGATAGCTTCAGTCACAACTGCCTTGAGGATAGCAAACTGAATGTGTCCAAGAGTGATAGTGATGTTTCAGACCTCTCTCAGGGGCTGAGTTTGGACTCCATCTGCTACTATGATGCTGAGGCTAGAGAGTCCATCAATGGGTCATTGAATGCTGTCCAGGAATTTCTTGGCAATGACACATACAGCTGCTTCTGTATCAATGAGGATTTTCACCTTCTGGTCTCCAATTTCTCCAAATAGGTAGGTACTGACATGCCTTTCTGCAGCTTGTACTGCTGGGGTTGCTGGTTCTTCTTGAGGGATGAGAACTCTTCCTGTGTAGGATCTGGTAGTTTACAACAATTTGTTTCTTACTCCAGCAGGTGTCAGTTGAAGGAATTGCAAGAGTGGGACTTCTATCTTAGCTTTTTGGATCTTCTTCCAAGCTTCATTATAGATATCCCAGGGCATGGTCTTTGGGATGTATTTCTTTTTGGACTTTGGAGTCTTGGTTTCTGATTCTGATTCTTCTCCCATCTCTTCATCAGCAGATTCTGGCAGAGGATCTTCTCTATTAATAGTAGCTCCAGAAGTGAAGAGTGAAGGAAAATGGAGAGGTGTATCAACCTGTTCTTCCTCATCTTCTTCTTGAATGATTCTCCTGCTGGTTCTTTTGGGTGTCTTTCCTACTACTCTGGGGCAGTCTACTGCTCTCTTTCTTTTTTCTGCTAGATAGTATGGTGTGTGTTTTGTATAACTTATAAAGCTTCTGTACAGCTCAATGTGCCACTTGGTTAAGCATGGTCTCGAATTAATAGGAAAATTATAATGTTCGCATTGATTACAGGTCAGAGGTTACATGATGTATCATTCGATTTGTCCATTGATGTGCTGGTGTTCGGGTCATTGGTGGGAATTGAATATGATGGCTCAATTGTTTAGTGGTTGATAGGCTTTTACTGGCAGTTACTTGAATGGTGTGCTGCTTGTATGTGTGGTAGGATAGTTATTCTTTTATCCTGACAGACAGGTGGATTAACGTGGTGATGATTAGGGTCCAAATATGGGTGGTCGATTAATGTGTGTGAGAACTTGTATCTTGAGTAAATAGTCTGAGTGGGTCTATTAATCATGGTATCGATCATAGGGCAACAGCAATCTTTCTGTCTTAAATAAGTAGTCTGGGCAGGGTAGTCATCAATCATGCATGAGACAGTGATCTTAAACTAAGCAGTTCATGACATAATAGAAATCGTTCGTATTGATGGTCAATGGCTTGATCACTCATATCATACATTTGATTAACTTACTAACTTTAGGGCAGCAGTCATTCTGGCAGTCTTCTGACAGGTCTCTAAAATGCATGGCAGTCTTTGACAGTGATTTCCTTAATGGCTTCTTCCTTAGTGGCTGTCGATTTCCTTAACCTGGTGGGTTTCTTAGTGCTTCTCTTGGACTTCAGCTGGCAAAGTTATGTCAGGACTGCTTTATTTGTGCAAATTTCACTGTGAAGGTGCGTCGGGACTGGCTTTGAGGCAGATTCCTTAACTTGATGGTTTTCTTAACTTGGCAGTGATTTCCTAACTTGATGGGTTTCTTAGTGGCAGTCGATTTCCTTAAACTTGGTGGCAGCAGTCTTGAACAAGAGTTATCCTTGGCTCTTGGAGTCTTTTCCCAAAGTTCTTACACTTAACTTTTCTTTGTCTTTCAGAACTTAAGTTGATATTGCAAATCAATTGACTGAGGTTTATTTACTGTAGTTTGGGGGGATATTTATACAGAGTTGTGTGTGGATTTTGTAAAGTATATGGCTAAGTAATTGGTAATTCCCTACTCTTGAATTAGTGCAGATTTGGAAGTCAAGTGACTAACTAGTAGAATAAGGCTAATCCTTTGTTTGTGATGAAAAAGGCTAGTTAAAGTGCAGTCACTGTTTGTAAAACTAACTAACTAGATCAAATTTGGCTAATAGAACTATCACTATTTAACCTGAAGTTTAGTGTGACTGGAATTATGTCATTCTCTTCCTCATCCTCATTTTCTTCAGGATGTCCAGCCAAATCATTTTCTGCAACTTCCACCAGTGAGCTGACTTTAGTTGGAAGTTCTGAGGATATTGAAGAGATGTCTGCATGTCTTTTCAAAAGATTGTTGAAGTCCTCTTCCCATAGAACAAATGGGTCACTACTATTTCCTTGGTCTTGAGGAGTGATGTTAGTAGTGATGATGTCACCGCTAATGATGTCATCATTAGTGAAAGACACAGAGTACTCTTACTACTCCTGTGGTCTCTAGTCTATAAGATTTTCTTCCACAAAATAGAGAACATCTGTGGGGTTCTGGGGGGTGCGGATCCTCAGAGGAGGGTCTTGGATCAGGGCAATTAATCCTTGAATAAACTGATCTGGATTATCTTCTAGAAGGGGGTTCCAGAGGTCTTGCACTTCTTTACTCTTAATCAGAATAGTAGATTGGGCCTCTTCTGCTATCATTTCTTCTAGGTGGTCCACCTGGTGACTTGACAGCTCTTGAATGTCTGAGGTCTTGACATACTGTAGGTTTGGGATAGCCCAGGGAGCATGTCTGAAGATTTGATGGACTCTTCTGGCCAATTGCTGCTCATACCTATCCATGCATATGGCATCTGCAATTTCTTGATGGCTGGTCTCTAGGAATTCTTGGTGGAGGTGGTGTCTCATCTCATACTCCTGCTACATGAGGAGACATTGAGTGGCCATTGAGATTCTGGTTTCCATTTCATGGCGGTTCAGAGTATAGTGATAGGGGTCTCTTGTATAGAGATTCAGACTAGAGATTCTTCTAGTATGCAGTCTCATGGCCCTTCTGATATCATTGAACATCTGTTCTTGAACTAATAGTCCAGGGTAGCTCCTTGATCTTACTGTTTAGTAGGTAATGGCAGGCATTTTTTGTTTGTAGTAAGTCTTCTTAATTATAGATGCTGTTGTATCTCTTCTTGCTGCTCCTTTTTATATTCTTGAAGGTCTTCTCCTTTGGTCCAAGGGTATGGTCACCTGATTGTCAGTAGTATATCACTGAAGTCATTATGAGTCATTATGAGTTTCTAATGAAGATAATCTTATGATCGAGATGAGTTATGGATGAGTCATGACTTGCGATCAGTGGCTTGTAAAGTAACAGCAGTCTTCAGGTTCTGATATCACCAGGTTCAAAGACATTGTCACATCTACTCCTTGCAAAATTAGAGCCATCCTCAGCAGCAAGTTACACAGAGATAGCAGTATCTTATTCTCCAAAGAACAGGTTGTTGGCACATTGGTGGGGACTGGCCATCCTCATATAGGGCAGAGGGCCTATTACTGGACTAACCATCTGGGAGGGGTTTGAATCCAGCTAGTAGCTTCATTTCAGTGTTCTTTGGTCTACTAGATGTTCTGCTGATTCTGGGGTCCTAAAGTAAACTTCTGATGCTTAAGGTACTGGTTATTGCTGTATATTGTCAACAATTCAAGGAAGTCAATACAGGGATTGGTCAATGTGTTTTGTCTCCTTCAGATAGTAGAGCCTGATGTAGTTGTAGTGTATCTTGGTCTTGAGAATAACTCCATCCAGGGTCTTGAGTTGATAGGTGTGGTTTGTAAACACCTAGTATATGAGATAGGGTCCTTCCCATTTCAGTTCAAGCTTGGCACTCCAGTTTCCTTCTATGATGGTTCAGTAAATTAAGAATTGTTGTCTAATGAGCAGGGGCTCCAAGTCAGCTTTGCAGTCATAGTACTTCTTTTGCTGTTCTTGTGCTTGTGTTATAAATCCTCTTGCTACTGGCATATTTTGTATAACTGGGTGATCTCCTCAGTGACTTGTTTCATCAAATTTGGTTGAACTGGTTCAGCAGGATCTTATGCTTCTCAGCCATACACTAGGTAGAAGGGGGTCTGTTGAGTGGTAGTAGCCTTTGAGGTACAGATACTGAACAGGATTGCTGGAAGGTAGATATCCCAATTCAATTGATCTATTCCAAGTCTCTAGAAGGCTCTAGCTGGGGCTGGGATTGGCATTAATGATGCTTTATTGGTTGGCTTCTGTTGGTATCTCTGGCAAGTATCACATTGTTGAATATGAGTAGAAATTTATTTCCTCATCTTGGACCACCAGTATCTTTTCTTGATTCTTGTAATTATAGCTCCAATTCCTGGATGTGCATTCTGATCATGGTTGACTATAAGTATCTTTGATATCTCATCTTCTCTTGGGACTCAGGTGTATTGATCTCCTTCTACTATCCAAAGTTCACCATAACCTTCTTGAAATTTCTTAAAGTTTCTCTGAATAAACAGCTTGTGAGCTGGCTGGATTCCTTTCTTGAAGCCCCTATAGTGCAGGCTCCAAATGAGGGTGAGGTGCAATTCTTGATTTATTTGAGTGAGCAGGAAGCAGCCTTCTCTCATGGGGGCTCCTTTCCTTCTTGAGTTCATGGGATTTTTGACAAGGTGTCTACATTGGAATTCTTGATGCTCTTCTTGTAGACAATAGTGAACTGGTATTCTTGCAGAGATATGATCTATCTGGCAAAGATTCCTGAGGGCTCTGGCTTCTTGAACAGCCATTGGAGGGCTTGATGGTCTGTGATGAGAGCAAATCTCTTTTCTAAGAGATAGTATCTGAAGTGGTCTACTGCCCATACTACTGTAAGGCATTCTAGTTTGGTGGCACTGTAGTTTGCCTGAGTCTCATTTGTAGCCTTGCTAGCATACTCAATGACATGTTTCTTCTTCTGGTCATCTTGCTGGGATAGGATTGATCCAAGTCCAAGGGCAGAGGCATCAGTTGCCAGGATAAATGGTTTGTCAAAATTTGGTTACACCAGAACAGGAGCTTTAGTGAGAGCCTTCTTGAGTAGATTAAATGACTTTTGCTAATCTTCTTTCCAGTAGAATAGTTGGTCCTTCTTGGAGATATCTCAGAGTGGTGCTGCCTTGTCTGAAAATCTTGGGATGAATCTCTGGTAATAAGATGCTAATATGAGAAAGGATAGAGTCTCTTTTGCTGATGTAGGAACTGGGTAGTTCTTGACTTTCTCCACCTTATGTGGGTCAGCATGTGTGCCTTGAGCTGAGACAACATACCCAAGATATTTGACTTAGTGTTTTCCAAAGAAGCATTTCTTGGCATTGAGTCTAAGTCCTGAGCTTCAGATGGTATCAAACACTTCACGGAGGTCTTGCAAGTATTGCTCAAATGTCTCAGAGTAGATGATTATATCATCTATATAGACTAGCATATTTCTTCCAATAAGGTCCCAGTAGACATGGTTCATCATTATTTGGAATGAGGCTGGTGCATTGTAGAGTCCAAATTGCATCCAGAGATATTCATACTGTCCTCATCTAGTAATGAAGGCTGTTTTGCAGATATCTTCCTTGGTAATGGATATTACTTGAAATTCTTGAAACTGGTCTGTGGTGGTCATGTACTTGGCTTTCTCAAGGGCATTGAGGAGGTTATCTATTTTTGGCAATGGGTAGGCATCTTCTGTGGTGACTTTGTTGAGCTTTCTGAAATTCACGACTAATCTCCATTCTTCTTTCTTTGACACAATAATTGCTGATAAAGCCCAGGGGCTTGATGAGGGTCTGATAACTCCATTTCATAGCATTTCTTCTATATTGTTATTGTTCAAACTCAATCAGATGGTGTGGTGTTTGGTAGGGGTACTGTCAGATAGGTTTTGCATTTCCAGTATATATAGGGTGTTCTCTGTATTGATATGGTGGGAAGTTATTGTATGTAGTGGTAAATATATCCTTATTTTCTTCTATCAACTCCTGTATCTGTTGTTGCTGATCCTTGGTTAGAGTTGTCTTGATGTCAATGGCTTTGATTGCTGAGTCTTCCTCTCTAGGACTATCAGTCTCACTGGAGAGGGCTTGCCATTTCCCAAAAACTCAAAGACTTCTTCCTCATAGTTGTCTATCAGTGGTTTGAAATATCCTAGTATTGTTCCTTTGGGAATAGTGGTCACCTCGAAGTCCATGTTCCTGATAGGTATATGGATTGGTGACATCTGGTCATAAATTTGTTTGTCTGCCAAGAGTAGGTAATATTTTTCTTGGAGCTCCATTGATGGTGCAAATATCAAGTTGTCAGCTTCTACTGGGAGGTATACATCAAGGCCTCTTTGCTAGTAAGGTTGCAGGTTGATGTCTTCTCTTACTCAGATGGGGTGGCAGATGTAGGGTCTCATTTGTCTGAACTGGGCTACTCTTGCTATATGAACCTCAATGGGTGGTTCCTGGTGGTCTCTATTGGTGCTGCCAAAGCCTCCTTGTCCTCTCTTGGTGCTATCTAGTTGCTTCACCTCTTGGATGGTGGGTTGAGAAGTCTTGATGAAGAGTATCTAACAGATAGCTTCCAGGGGGCTGAAGTATTGATGGGTCCTTCCATTGTTGCAGATGATGACCTTGAGGGGGCCTCAGTAATCTTGATCAATGACTCCTCCTTCCATGGTAATTCCTTTAGCTACCAAAGATGATCTTGATGCCAGTTGACCATAGAGTCCTAGTGGTATAGTAAGTGTGATTTGGAGGTCAAAGGTCCTGGTACTTCTGGGTTGGATTACTGCTTGATAGGGAAGACAGAGGTCATATCCAACTGATCCTTCTGTTTTGTGCAAGAGGGGGCTGGGCCTATGGTGAGAGTAGCTTGACTTGGATAACTGATTGACTCTTGAGAAATAGTACCCCAGCAGCTGCAATTGTGGGAGAGAACTCCATTTGCTCTGGCTTGAAGAATGGCCAGTGTGCTCCTGTCTTTGGGTTCCTTGTGTAATTAAACTCAGTTCTTCCAAGTGGGTCTAGGGCTTCCATGAGGGTAAAGGCAAGATTGACTCCTTGGTTTCCTTCATATGAGCAACAATACCAATAGATGATGGCCAGAATTTCCAATAGTAGGTCCCAGATGGTGGTCTTGTTCTTTGCTTTGCAGTTTCCTTCATAGTTGATCTCTTTGCATTTTCGGCAGGTCCAGCAGATTCAGGGTTCTTGCAGAGTAGGGTCCTTTCTCTTGACTCAGCTTTTGTAAACATCTTTGCTAAGATGAACACTTCGATGTTTGCACCAGTAACAGGTGAAGGTCTTTCCACAATCACAGTGTCCTTTCTTGACAAAGTCTTCATTTCTCTCCTTGACTTCCTTGCTGGTGGGGTATCTTTTCTGGTACTTATCATAGGTGGGCAGAGTAATCTGTAGAGCTCAGGTGATGGTATAGGAACTGTTGTTATCTTTTTTGATTGTGAGGGTCTCCACTGGTTGTTGGGAAAGGACCTTTTGTTGCTCTTGATAGGTCTTCTTGAAGGTCTTTAGAGTGGCTTGAATGGGGATTGGTGCTCGCTTCCATTCATCTCTATCTTCAATTACTGGCATCGAAACCTTATTGATGTCCAGGATTCGGCAGTTGCTGCAATCATCTCTTGGTAAGTAGAAGCAGTTGAAATGCTCTCATTTGTCTAGGCAGAAGGCTTGCATGATTCGATTCTCTACCAATGGGGGTGGTGGCTGTGTAGATGGTCCTGTAAACTCATGGGCTGCTCTTTCATTGTTACTTCTATCGATTCTTGATTGTAGATCCTCAATGTCAATGACTCCAACAAAGGATTCTTCTGGTCTGCTATCTTGATCTCTAGGGGCATCAAAGTCACTTCCCAATTCTTGCAGGAAATTTGCTTCACTTTCATCCTCATCCTCAGTAATGGTAGGTATCTCACCATATCCTTGCCATTCTGTCTCAGAAGCTTGACTTGCTTTCCTTGATAATCCTCTTGACTCAATGGATACCTTGTGCTTCTGTCTATGAATGGTAAAGACTAAGAGTTGCCTTCTGATATCTACATTGACTCTAACTTAGTGCATTCAATCTGTTCCTAGGATCAGGTCATAGGAAGTTGCAAGGGTCACAATGGCTTGGGGGATATTGAGACAGGCTTTTCCTACTTGAATGGGGATGTCTCGCACAATTCCTAAGGGGGTAGAAGCTGATCCATCTGCCATGATGACTCTTGCTTTGGTTCCTTCATCAATTCCCCAACCAATTCTTTTTAGCATTCTCTGAGTAACAATGCAGACTGCTGCTCCAGTATCAATAAGAATTTGGGCATTTTCTCCATGCACTTTTCTACTTGCTAGCCTTGTGGATTGATATTCTTGATGTCAATTTTCATACACTGCATGGATAGTACTGGACTCTTGTGTATATGGTCCTTGGACAGAAAGTCTTTTGGTATCTTCCTTGGCTTCCTTCAGAAATTTTCACCTAACTTCTGGTGCATTCTTGAGGACTTACTCAACTGTAAGGCCTGCATCTTGAGTGTGGATTTGTTCCCAGAGGGAGGCTGCTTCATGGGGTCTGCTGCTCCTTCTGTGTCTGGGTCCTGGACAGGGTTTCTCATTCCTAGTGAGCAACTCATCAGCTGAAGATTCTATATCCATATCTTCATCTTCCTTGAGGTCAGGCAGAGTGGTGCTTGGGGTTGTCCTGGATGGTCCTGCTTCTGCTTCAGAGATATCTCTTCTAACTCTCTTACCCTTTTCTTGGGGAGTATCTGAAGAGGAATAGCTATGTCTTGAATGCTTGCCTGTTGATGCTGTTACTGGCAATGGTGGCAGAAGTGGGGTCTTTGGGGGTCTTCCTCATCCTCTGGTCTGTGCAGGTGCTGCTTCTCAAGTTACCTTAGAGGGGTAGGCTTCATAATATGAGAGAGTGTTTCCTTGATCTCGGAGCCAGGCTGTTTCTTCTTCCATTTGGCAGATCTTTTCATCCATCTGAATGAGGTTGACATTCCTATCATTAGACTGAGTAGCTTGCTTCCTTGGACAGTACCTTTGGATGTGGCCTTGATTTCCACAGTAGAAACAGGTAGGGGCATGGGGATCTGTTGTAGCTGAGCCTGTAGTTGCAGCTGAGGGAGTCTGAGAAGAACTCCTATTGTCCTATTGTTGGTAGTCTGGCCTATTATTGCAATGGTAGTCTTGTTGTCTTCCTCCTTGATTCTTCAGCTATGCTACTGCAATGGCTAAGTCCTTCATCTGTTTGGTGAGCATAATCATTGGGTCTTCTTGAACTCTTGGTGGCTGCTGCTATGGCTGTTGACTGAATTGGGCTGGAGTTGTAGGTGGTCTATTCTCGTAGTTGGCCAGCCGAGCTCTGAGAAATGCATTCTCTTGTTCTGCTATAGTTCCTTGGGATCTTGGGGCCTCAACTCTAGCAGGTTCGTGGTGAATTTGTACTTGCTGGGCTGGTCTGTAGTCTGCTTCCCAACATCCTTATGCTCCAGCAACTTGCTGCTTGATGCTCTGATAATCTATCCTGATGACTTGCCTTCTGAGCTCTGGGTATAGGCCATTGAGGAAGGTAGTTGAAGCCAATGCAAGTTGGACTGCAGGCTGCAAGTTTGTCTTGATCATCTGTACTTGGATCTGATGGTAGAAACTCTTCGGGATTTCATTGGCAGCTTGAGTCATATAAGCCAGAACTTTTTGTACTTCTTGTTGGCATTCTAGGCCATTGAACTGGGCTTGGAGCCAGCCTCTGTTGATGATGTATCTTTGTGCATGATGTCCATTTGCTACAAGGTGAGCTTCTTATTCAGCTCTATGGATTTCTCCTCCATTATGTCTGGTTTGATTGTATCTTTGGAGGACTGGGTCTCTCAAAAGTGACTCCACAATGCTGAGTTTTCTTTCTGCATCCCATCGCTTGGCTGTTGCTTGTACTTCAATTTCTCTAATGAACTCCTTGATATCTTCATTGTCTGCACTATGGAACTTCTGTAAGTAACTTATGTCTGACTCATCTTCGCTATTTTCACTGTCTGATTCTGGTTCAGGGGTAGCATTCCTTGGTGGGCCTTGTGGAGGTGGTGAAGGTGTTCACTATACAGGGGGTATAGGTAGAGAGTGGTGTCTTGGTGATATAGGAGATCTAGCTCTTCTGATCAATACTGGGATAGGGATTCTTGATGAGAGTGGGGGTCCTCTAGTAGACTAATGGTGATTATTAAATACTGGGGCACTAGGAGAGCTGGTGTTTCTTGTTTCTTGAGGGTAGTACCAGGGGGTAAGTGACCAAGGTACAGAGGCTCGGGTAATTGAAGGTGCTAGAGGGCTGATATAACTGGTATTGAACTCATCTACCACTTGCTGCTGTGAAGTAGTGAGGTTCTGTTCTCTTTGTTAGAAGTCTATGTAGCTGTCTGAGTGGTGGTGGTACAGATTGAACTTATCTCTTGAGTTGTATGGGTGGTAGTCTTCCTTTCCTTCTGATGTTTCAAAATATACTCAGTCTAATAGAGTAGCTCGGTTGAAAGCTATAGTAATGTAGTCACTCCTCTCTGAGTTTTTCCTATAGATTAGAGTCTGGTATTCTTTAGGAAGGTCTTCTTCTAGGTCTTGGATCTGGATGGGCTCTGGTTCTTCTCTGAGGCATCTTCTTTCTCTTAAGGTTAAACCATAGTCTGGGTCACTTCTTTCCTCTGATTCAGTTTTCCAGCTGCTACTTCTGAATAAGGATCTGGCTGCTGTCTTGATAATAGTATGTGCTTTCTTTTCTGCTGAAGAGGGCTATTGCTGGTCCTGGTCTTGTTGTTGAGTAGATCCTCCTGAATTCTCCACTGTAACTACTGGGTTCTTAAGTCAAAAGGTCAAGTCTTTAAGAAAACTGTTCCCAGTTGAGCCCTCAAAATGTGGCATGTATTTTGTATAACTTATAAAGCTTCTGTATGGCTCAATGTACCACTTGGTTAAGCACGGTCTCGAATTAATAGGAAAATTATAATGTTTACATTGATTATAGGTTGGAGGTCACATGACAGATTATTTGATTTGTCCATCGATGTGCAGGTGTTTGGTTTAATGACAGGAATTTGAATATGATAGCTCAATTGTTTAGTAGTCAATAGGCTTTTACTGGTGGTTACTTGAATGGCATGCTGCTTGTATGCATGGCAGGATAGTTATTCTTTTATCCTGGTGGGCAGGTGGATTAACATAGTGGTGATCAGGGTCCAAATATAGGTGGTCGATCAATGTGTATGAGAACTTGTATCTCAAGTAAACAGTCTGGGCAAGTCTATTAAACGTAGTGTCAATCATGGGGCAATGGCGATCTTTCTGTCTTGAATAAGCAGTCTGGGCAGGTCAGTCATTGATCATGTGTGGGGTGGCGATCTTAAACTAAGTGGTTCATAATGCAACAAGAATCATTTGTGTCAATAGTTGATGGCTCAATTGCTCATATTGTATATTTGATTAACTTGCTAACTTGAGGGTGGGTGGTCATTCTGGTGATCTTCTGATGGGTCTCTAAAATGTACGGTGGTCTTTGGTGGCAATTTCCTTAGTGGCTTCTTCCTTAGCAGCTGTCAATTTTCTTAACTTAGCAGATTTCTTAGTGCTTCTCTTGGACTTTAGCTGGCAAAGTTACATCAGGACTGCTTCATTTGCACGAAATTCACTGCAAAGGTGCATCAGGACTGGCTTTGAGGCGGATTTCTTAACTTGACAGTTTTATTAACTTGGCAGTGATTTCCTAACTTGACAGGTTTCTTAGCAGTGGTGGTGGTCTTGAACAAGAGTTATCCTTGGCTCTTGGAGTCTTTTCCCAAAGTTCTTACACTTGACTTTCCTTTGTCTTTCAGAACTTAAGTTGATATTGCAAATCAATTGACTGAGGTTTATTCACTACAGTTTGGGGGGGTATTTATACAGAGTTGTGCATGGATTTTGCTAAGTATATGGCTAAGTAATTGGTAATTCCCTACTCTTGAATTAGCACAGATTTGGAGGTCAAGTGACTAACTAGTAGAATAAGGCTAATTTTTTGTTTGTAATGAAAAAGGCTAGTTAAAGTGCAGTTACTGTTTGTACAACTAACTAACTAGATCAAATTTGACTAATAGAACCATCACTGTTTAACCTGAAGTTTGGTATGACTGGAATTATGTCATTCTCTTCCTCATCCTCATTTTCTTCAGGGTGTCTGGCCAAATCATTTTCTGTAACTTCCACCAGTGAGCTGACTTCAGTTGGAAGTTCTGAGGGTGTTGAAGAGGTGTCTGTATGTCTTTTCAAGAGATTGTTGATGTCCTCTTCCTATAGAACAAATGGGTCACTGCTATTTCCTTGGTCTTGAGAAGTGATGTCAGCAGTGATGATATCACTACTAATGATGTCATTATCAGTGAAAGACATAGAGTACTCTTGCTGCTCCTGTGGTCTCCAGTCTATAAGATTTTCTCCCACAAAATAGGGAATATCTGTGGGGTTCTGGGGGGTGCGGATCCTCAGAGGAGGGCCTTGGAACAGGGCAATTAATCCTTGAATAAACTGGTCTGGATTATCTTCTAGAAGGGGGTTCCAGAGGTCTTGCACTTCTTTACTCTTAACCGAAATGGTAGATTGGGTCTCTTCTGCTATCATTGCTTCTAGGTGGTCCACCTGGTGGCTTGATAGCTCTTGAATGTCTGAGGTCTTGACATACTGTAGGTTTGGGATAGCCCAGGGAGTATGTCTGAAGATTTGATGAACTCTTCTGGCCAATTGCTGCTCATGTCTGTCCATGCATGTGGCATCTGCAATTTTTTGATGGCTGGCCTCTAGGAATTCTTAGTGGAGGTGGTGTCTCATCTCATATTCCTGCTACATGAGAAGATATTGAGTGGCCATTGAGATTCTGGTTTCCATTTCATGGTGGTTCAGAGTGTAGTGATAGGAGGGGTCCCTTGTATAGAGATTCAGACTAGAGATTCTTCTGGTGTGTAATCTCATGGCCCTTCTGATATTATTGAACATCTATTCTTAAACCAATGGTCCAGGGTGGCTCCTTGATCTTGCTGTTTGGTAGGTGATGGCAGGTATTTTTTGTTTATAGTAAGTCTTCTTGGTTGTAGATACTGTTGTATCTCTTCTTACTGCTCCTTTTTATATTCTTGAATGTCTTCTCCTTTGGTCCAAAGGTAGGGTCACCTGATTATCAGTAGTATACCACTGAAGTCAATATGAGTCATTATGAGTTTCTGATGAAGATTATCTTATGATCAAGATGAGTCATGGATAAGTTACGACTTGCAATTGGTGGCTTACAAAGTAACAGCAGTCTTCAGGTTCTGATGTTACCAGATTCAAAGGCATCATTATAATAGACTGTTTTTTCATATTCAGCCTTGGTTGGGTACAAGTCTAGGTCACTGTATTCTTCACTATCACTCTGCTCATAGTCTTTGACTAGATGAGCTTCTGTCCTCTTGTTGTGGATATCCTTTTGGTTTGGTGGTTCAGAATTCCTTGAGCTGCCTTGATTATTGCATTCAGAGGCATAGTGTCCTTACTGTCCACACTTATAGTATTGGACCTCTGCTCTGTCTCTTGAAGGATAGTTTTGACTATCAGAGGATAGGTAGTTCCTCTGGTAATAATCCTGATTTTTGTGTGGGGGGTACCTTGACTAGTAGTTCTGATTTTCCTGAGGAGGATATCTTGGCTGGTAATTCTGATTTTCACATATAGTGAGCCTTTCAATCTGCCCAACCAGTCTGTCTACTTTTGAATTGAGGTCTTAAATCTCATTCTTATCCTTCTTCCATTCTTTGGAGGGCTTTTCTCCTTTTGATTCTCCTTGAAGGATTTCTTGCAGAGCTTTAACCAAGAGATCCTCCTTGTCTTCTTTTTGATTATCAGTCCAAGTGGTTCCTTGTTTGACATCAAAGTATTTTTGGACTGCATATACTTGCTCTTTAGGCTTCTTGATGCCCAGGGTTTGGACATGTTGAGTAATATTGGGTGGAATTCTATTTATAAAGATCATTGAACTGATGATATATATCTTGATTGGTAGCATTGAATCCAGCAGTATGCATTCTCTTCTGAATTTTAGTGAAGAATGCCCTTAGGAATTCTCTAAGGTTTATTTTCATTCCCATGATAGATTCTTGAGCTTTGTAGTGGGTTTCATTTCCTGCATACTTTTCAATGATCCAGTGCTGTATAGTCTCATATTATTCTTCTTCTGATCTTATATTCTCCATGACATCTCCTAGGTCTGTGTTGACATCATTTGTAGATCTGGTGAAGATGCCTTTGGCTAGTTCTCTCAGCTGTGCCTTGAAGACATTGATTCATCTTTGGGTTGACAAATCTCTCAGGGCTGCTATTCCTTTGATTGCATTTATGAATTCTCTTGGATCTTTCTCTGGATATCCTGCAAATGTGGGTAGTGTTGTGCCCATTTCATCATCACTGTCTTCTGATTCTGTTTCAATTTCTGATTCTGATTCTGAGTTGTTAGCTATTGATGGGTATGAGCTTGAAGGTGTAGAAGATTGGAGAGATGATACTCTTCTAGATACTATTCTGGGGAGTCTTGTAGGTTGAATTCTTGTAGGTTGAATTCTTGAGATTGGAGTCACTGGTCTGAGTAAATCAGAGAAGACTCTTGGAGGGAATCTTTCAAGGTAATTGTTGAGGTCTCGGACAAGGTTGTCAAAGTCTTGGTTGGTAATGTCTACTTCATCTGGTGTGAGCTCATCAAAATCTCTAGTTGATATATCTACTGGTGGAGGATTTCATACAGTACTGGCTTCTGTAATGTCAGATCCTTCTGATGCTAAGTAGTATCTAATTCTAGAGGTGATTATGTCTCTTTCTGTCCAAACACTTTGTAGAGCTGGAATTTCTTCTACTGAGACAGCTGAGATTGGTACTGTATCAAAGGTTATAGATACTGGTCTCCAGATTGAAGGTTGGGTTCTGTGAGATAGATTGCTAGTTTGTAATCTTCCCAGTTGAGCCCCCAAATGTAATGTGCCTGGCTCAATAGAGGCAAATTACAAGGTTGGGTGGGTGTGTAGATTGGCTTGAGCTCTCAGTTACTTTATTAAAAAGAAACAAAATGTTCAGGTTTATAGGTCTGGTGCTGATATTGGTACTGATACTGGTGATTAGTAGTATAATATTCAAGCTGGAGAATTCTGCATACAATTTCCTAAATTGGTGGCATTCTTGGGTATATGACAGTCCTTTGTATGTAAATGAGTTTCCTTCTTGGGTGGTGGGTAAATTTGTGTGACCTGGCAATCAGTGTGTGGCTAATTTGGTAGATTTCCTTATAAGTGGGCTCTCTGGAAACTAGTGATCAGTTTTCTGTAAAGGTGCAGATTCATGACAGGTGATTGGGTTTCTTTTCTGGCAGATGAACTAAATGTGGCAGGTTTCTCAGATGCAGTCATCTTGGATGATGTGGTTAAGTGATCGATGCAGGTTACTTGAATGATGTGGGTCAGTAAAATGCAGTGGATTGGTAGAAAACAGCAGCAGACTTGAACAATATGATATGGATGGACAAGGTAGATTCTGTGAAGCACAGCAGATCAGTGGGCAAAAGATGGCAGACAAAAATGTACAATGATACAGATCAGTAGACAAAAACATAGTGGATTTTGACTAATAAAGTTATATTAGGACTGCTTTGTTTGCATAACAGATTACTGTAAAGGTATGTCAAGACTGGCTTTGAGGCAGACTTAAACTGATAGATTTCTTCAGGCTTATCTGGCAAGTAAACCAAAAAGAGTGGTGAAGTTCTTCTCTTGAACTTGGCAGCAAAACTGAGAAACAACAAACTTCTTTGTATTAGAAAGTTGACTGGAGTGGAAATGAAGGACTAATGCTCACAATCTCCTTTTAACAGTAGCTTGTCAGCAGGCATATCTCCTAAGTATTACAATCTAATTCCTTTAGAACTAAGGGGCTTTTGGCAGGCATTTCTCCTGAGTATATTTGGCAGGTAGACTTGTCTTTTGCTTTTGGTTTTAATTTCAGACTGAGGTTTATTTACTCTTGTCTCCAGGGTATTTTATATATTTTTGATTGCTATCTGATTGCTATCTAGCTAACTATAGAATGCTATTTATGTCAGCTATTTCTTATTTTGGTACTAGTATACAGGCCCAGCACAGATGTACAGGTCTGGTATAAGTGTGTAGGTCCTGCACAGATATATCTTATCTGGTAGTCTGGCTATTTATATAGTTTTCTGCAGCAAATGGTTGCTGTGTAGGTTACTATACTATGCTAATGTTTATGTCATCTGGTTTGTTCACATTATCTGTCAATAATTTGAGTGATATATTTTGTAGTTTGTCACAATATATTGTAATATAGTAAATACTTAATCTCAAAAGTATATTAGATTTCTTTATTTTGAATTCTTAATCTTCTAGACTCCTTAGAGTCTTTGGCAAAGAGTGGATGGGTGAGAAGAAAGTATATCTGCTTACAGACTACTTAGTTCTTTTGCTACTTACTTTTGAACTATTTTGATCTATGATTTATTCACTCTAGATATTAGGGGTATTTATTGTAATGTAGCGGATGCTAAACTTAGCGAGTACATCAGATTTCTTTATCTTGAATTCTTGACTTCTTGACTCCCAGAGTCAGTAGTTTCCATGAGGCCAAATATGTCAAAGAGATAATCCCGAAAGTCCCTTTATCAGTATACTTGTTCTTTATGCTAACACTTTCGATCTGAGGTTTTATTCACTCTAAGATACTGGGTTATTTATATAGTTTTGCTAACTATGAGGTGGTCAAGTTATGTGGCCAAGCCATGAGTCATCTCGCCACTTGGTGAAGTAATCTTGCTATTTAGCAGAATGCTATACTATATTGGGTTTTTGATTTCACCACTTGGTAGAATAATCTCGCCATTTGGCAGAATTGGGGACTGCTAACTATAAGACTATACTAATTTGGGACTGGTTGTGATCAAATGTCTATCCCTTATTTCTTCTTCCAAATTTGGTTCTACTGTTACAACTTCCTCCTGAATAGATGGTTTCATCTCTGAAATATCTTATTCAAACTCCCAGGCTTCAATGGTCTAAATGGTCTTGTACTGGGCAATCTATTGCATTACTGTTTCCCAATAGTGTCGCTTGACTTGGTTGAAGTCTGAGGGGGCTATTCCTCTCAGGTGGGCTAATGCTGACTCATCATCTCGAAATAACTTGTGGATTCTCTTGGCAATAGTGACTTGAGTGAGAGAGAGCTGGCATTCGGCAATCCAATTGTCTTTGGTCATGTTCTAGTTCTGATTGAGTATCTGTCCAAGTTTGAAGTACTCTTGGAATTCTGTATGATGCTGATAGGCCTTGAAGTGTGAGATTTGAGCAAGATGGGTCTGTACAATACTTCTTACACTGTCAAATGATTCTTCTATAGTCGGGGGCTCTTGGTATGCCATTGTCTCTCAATGGCTCTTTGGGCAGCACTAGTGATATTGAGTGCTATTGCAGTGCTTTGGTTATTGGCCATGATACTTCTTGAGTCAGTTTCGATAGATAGTAGTGGGGATTATTGTGCCTGTGAGTTTCCGTAGTCGAAAGGTGGTCTCTTTTATATCTTGCACTAGATAAGGTCCTTCCCATTTAGGCTCCAGTTTTCATGACCAAGAAGCTTCTACCATGTTCTGGTACACTAGGACTTTGTCTCCTATCTTGATAATCTCCAGGGGCTTGTGAGTCTTTTCCACATTGTTCCGCTGTAGTGCCTGCACCTTGATGATGTAATCTTCTGCCTTTTTCCTAATTTGATGCAATCTCCATATCTCTATATCCACATACTTCCAAATTGCATCATTACCCGTCAACAAACTTCCACTAGAACTTTCTTCTCCAAATAGTATTTCTTGTAGTGTGAAATGGGTGCTTTGTGATCATATATCCTGCAGAGTGGATAATGCTATTGGAAGATAGTGGTCCCAGTTTCCATATTCATCACAGATCTTAGCAATGATATTCTTGAGGGTCTTATTAGTTCATTCTGCCTGTCCATTTCCTTGTAGATGATAGGCTGTGGTCTTGATATGTTGGATCTTGTATTTTTTGTAGAGGATTTTGTGGAACTGGTTGACAAATTCTGTTCCTCTATCTGTGGTAACTTGCTTTGGGGTCTTGAATTGGCAGATGATTTCTCTGTGCAAGAAATTGGCAATTGATTGTGCATTGGCTTCCTTGAGGGGCCCAGCCTCTACCCATTTTGTAAAGAGGTCTACAATCACAATGATATATTGGTTGCCTGTCAACATCAGGGGTAAAGGGCCAATGACATCCATTGCAATGTAGGCAAATGGTATTGATTCAATGTCTGCTGATCTGGGGGCTTGATTCCATTGGTCTTGTTTCTGCTTCTGGCATTTATCACAGATTCTGACAAATTGCCTGATGTCCTCTTCTATTCCTGGCCACCACATGGTCCTTTTTGCTTTGTCATATGTGTTTGTTCCTCCTATATGACCTTGCTCATGCACTTCCTTCATCACTTGATCCTTCCAGTGCTCGGAAATGACTAATTGCTGTCTTTTCTTAAGTGTTTCTCCATCAGTTTCGAATTGTTTCCATGTTCAATTAATAATTGTTTTTGTCCATTCTTCCAGATGCGGGGGCATCTTTTACTGTCCCAAGTAGCTGATGATTCCATAGTACAGCTCCTTATTCATGATGATTGTATGAAGGTTGGGTCCTTCAGAGCATCCGTGAGAGAGCATCAGTATTGACATTCATTCTTCCAGGGCAGTGAGTAATTATGACATCATAGGCTTGCAGCTTTATGATCCATCGAGTATAGATTCCTTTTGGCTCACTGGTGGTGAGCAACCAGATGAGTGCCAAGTAGTCTGTCTGAATGGTGAAGTGTCTTTCAGCCAAGTAGTGGTGGAACTTTTCTACAGCCCAGATAACTGCAAGGCATTCTAGCTTGTATGACTCATAGGACTGCTCAGCTCCATGGGTACCTCTGCTGAGATAGGCTACCATATATTCAGCACCATTCTTCTTCTGGGCAAGGACAGCTCCAAGTCTCATTATACTGGCATTCATCTGCAGGATGAACTCTTGAGTCTAGTTGGGTCTTCTCAAGATTGGGACCTGTGTCAATCTGGTCTTAAGTTCGTTGAAGGCCAGTTGCTGCTGTTGTGTCCACTGGAATTGGACCTCTTTTCTGAATAGGTCATAAATGGGACTGGCGATGTGAGAGAATCTTCGAATGAATCTTTTGTAGTAGGATGCAAGACCCATAAAGGCTCGGGCTTCGGTGATGCTGGTGGGTACTGGATATGCTGCTACTGCTTTGATCTTTGCGGGATCAGTGTGCATTCCTTTATAATTGATGATGTGTCCGAGGTATGTAATTTCTTCTTCTCCAAATTTGCATTTCTTGGGCTTGATGTAGAGACCATGTTTGTGGAGTCTTCTGAGGATTTCCTTGATATGTTCCAAGTGTTCCTTGGCTGTCTGACTGAAGATGATCACATCCTCCACATATACCATCATTTATTTCTCCATAACATCCCTGAAGATGCTATTTATCATTTGCTGAAAACTTGCTGGTGCATTGCACATTCCAAAGGGCATGCAGAGGTAGACATAAGTTCCATCGGGAGTGATAAAGACTGATCTTTTGCTGGCTTCAGATGTAAGGCTGATTTGATAAAATCCTGAGAATAGATCCAGAGTGGTATAGAATCGTGCTTCATTTCCCAGCATGATGAGAATGTTGCCAATATTGGGCAATGGTTGTCTGTCCTTTTCTGTGACTTCATTGAGTCTTTGGTAGTCTGTGCAGAGCCTTGGTGCAAATTCTCCTGCTCGGCTTCCTTTCTTTGGTACTAGAACAATAGGTGATGACCAGGGGCTACTAGCTTCTTTAATGATACCGGATTCCTCCATCTCCTTGATTTCCATCTTGAGCCATTCCCTGTATGCTGGTGGAATAGGGTGGGCCTTCTGATAGATTGGCTTTGTGTCTCCTGTGTTGACGTCATGATAGAATAGGAGCTCCTTGGTCTTGATGTCCTTGAAGTCTATCACCAGTACATCTTTGAATATATGCAAGAGATCTGCTAGTTCTTTCCTGAGAGGGAAGTTCCTTCCAACTATGTAGGTGTGTTTGTCTTGGCTCTCCTCCTTCTTGTGCTCTAGTTCAGTAATCTTGGTTGCTGCAAAGACTCCTCTTCCTGTAGAGCCGAATCTAGCTCTTCCTCGCTCAGTTTGTCTGATGTTTATGACTTCCTTGATCCTTGGGTTAAGGACTGGTAGGATCAGCATCTGTGCTAGCCGATCCTTCTTCCTTACTTCGAATGGAATTGTTGGGTTGTGATTCCTTGCAAGGAGAAGGATTTCTCCTGTGTAGTCTGAGTCGATGACTCCTCCTTCTATAGATATTTCACTTTTTGCTAAGCTGCTCCTTGTCTTGAGGATTCTGATATGGTTTAGTGGGATAGTTACTTCAATTTCTGTTTTGAGGATGGTGGTGGTCTGAGGTTCGAGGATTGTATCAGTGGTAGTAGATAGATCTATTCCAGCTGCATTTTCTGTTTTGTACTGAGGCATGACTGCATCAGGGTGGATTCTTTGTATCTTGACTGTGATATCTTCCTCTTCATCATCACTATTGTCCAATAGCTCTGGCAGTCCATCTTCAGGTTCCTCCTGGTTCTTCTTTGGCCTGTTGGTAATCTTCTTTACCTCGATGATGCAGGAATAGCAGCAGTCCAAGTATTGGGCACAGTACATTCCTTTGCCATGAGGGCACCTTCCTTGTAGAGCATATCCATCTGCAATTCTTGTATACCATTCTTCATCTGTCAGCTGCTTGCCTTTTCCTTTCCTTGTGGTGACCATATAGGCCTCTTCCTCTTATTCTTCCTCCATGTCGGGGTAGACTCCTTTGTGGACATTGATGGGAACTCTGATTTTCCTGCCTCAATAGACAATCTGCATCTTCTGAGCACTGAGATCAATCATTGCCTTGGCTTTATGAAGCCATTAATTACCAATGAGGATATCATAGTTGGTTGCATTAATGATGATGATATCCACTGGGATGGTGGCTTCTCCAAACTTGATTGAGACATCTCAGATCTTTCCCAAGGGTGTTGCTTATGTTCCATCAGCTGTGACGAATACCAGTTTGGTGGCTTCTTCTATCTCCCACCTCAGGCGATCTACTGCCTTCTTAGTGATGAGACATCCTCCAGCTCCAGTGTCAATGATGGCTTCAAAGACTCAGTCTTCGATCTGGCAGGTGGCATATACTGATGTTTTCTGATTATCTTTACTCTCTTCATCTGAGTCTTCTTGTGCATTGTTGGCTTCAATTATTCTCCAGCCTTGGTCCTTGCCGATATCTGAAATTCCTGTCCTCTTTGTTGTCTGAAAGTCAGAATTTCTGCAAGTTGGCCAAAGGTTGCATTGACTTTTTGGTCTTTGAGATCCTTGAAGATATTATACTTGAAGGTCTTGGTCTTGCACAACTTCTGCTCCTTCTTTCCTTCACTTGATGGTGTGGTATTCTGGATGATATCTTCTACTGCCTGTTCTAGCTCAGCATCTTGTTCCAGCTCCATGTCCTGGTCAGCCTTGCTTGGCTGTGTTTCTTTTTCAATAGCTGCTTCTGACCTCCTTATTTGTGCTTGGGTCTTCTTTGGAGGCCTGCCCACAGACTTCTTGTAGGGTGTAGCTCAGTTGTCCTTCTTGCTTGAGGTGGTGGGATAAGCTTTCCATTCCTCCTGCTCTTCTTCCGATTATCCAATTTCCTTGAAGGTGATAGTGTTGGCCTGTTCTCAATTCCTAGCTGCATTGCTTGGCTGAGCCTTGCACTTGTTCTCTGCTATGCATTCTGAGGCATAATGGCCTTCTTCTTTGTAATTGTAGTAAGTTATTGATCATCTTTTATTCATGGCAGCAAACTTCTGCACCAGTTGTCTCTTGAATTCTTTGACTATGTCACTGAGGTGTGCAGTCATTTCTGTAAACTGTTTGGCCAGTTCTTCCATTGGATCAGTCTTTCTTTCTTGGGGTAGTGGTTGTTGTTGTTGGATGTTCCTATTGACTATGGCAGTCGGGACTATATGGGTGTTCCTTAGTTTGATTTTTACTCTGGTTATTCTTTCTATCATGTGGCCTTGTGGGTGCCTGGCAGTCCAGTATCTTTGAGTATAGGCGACTTTCTGTCCTAGGTCCAGTGTCATTGGGGTGGATCGGATGGCCAAGGCAATTTCTTGGTAGATACCTTTCATAAAGGTATTTTCGGCCACCTGGTCTTGAACTGCATCAGGGTAGTCAGCGAGGACTATTTGATGCTGGATCCTTGTGTAGAATGTGTTCGGGTCTTCGGCCATTCCTTGACAAATGGTGTTCAATTGATCCTTGAGGGCTTGTTTGATTTCATCGGTGTAGTAGGCATTTCGGAGCCAAGTCTTCATGGCTAATAGTATTGCTGGGGCATCAGCTCCTACATGGTTGACTGCAGTGAAGGCGGTTCTTGCTGGGCCTCGAAGGCTTACAGGGAGTAGGGCTACTTGTTGTGCTGGAGTTAAGGTCCTAACAGCGGCATATTGCTTGAAATCATCAATAAAGGTGATGATTGATTCACCAGAGGTATATCCATGGAATACAGATGGTCTCATATCCATTCTGTCCGGTTGTGTTGTGTGGGTTCTTGTGGTGGTTGTTCATTGTTCAACTTGAAAGTGAGGGATTTGTCTTGAATCACCAGCCAATGGGCACCAAGTTATAACGTAGTGGATGCTAAACTTAGCAAGTATGTCAGATTTCTTTATCTTGAATTCTTGTCTTCTTGACTCCCAGAGTCAGTAGTTTCCATGAGGCCAAATGTGTCAAAGAGGTAATCCCGAAAGTCCCTTTATTGGTATACTTGTTCTTTATGCTAACACTTTCGATCTGAGGTTTTATTTACTCTAAGATACTGGGTTATTTATACAGTTTTGCTAACTATGAGGTGGTCGAGTTATGTGGCCAAGCCATGAGTCATCTCGCCACTTGGAAAAGTAATCTTGCCATTTGGCAGAATGCTATACTATATCTGGTTTTTGATTTTGCTACTTGGCAGAATAATCTCACCATTTGGCAGAATTGGGGACTGCTAACTATAAGACTATACTAATTTGGGACTGGTTGTGATCAAATGTCTATTCCTTATTTCTTCTTCCAAATTTGGTTCTACTGTTATATTATATAAGTTTGCTAGCTATAAGATAGATGGCTAAGTTATAAGTTATTTTGAAAGTATCAAAACTTTTCAACATTTTCAAAATACTATATTATATTAGGTCTTTGATTTAAAAACTTTTAAAATATTTTGATATTATCAAAAGCAGTGACTGCTAACTATATAGCTATACTAATTTGGGACTGATTGTGATTAAATATCTATTTCTTATTTCTTTTTCCAAATTTGACTATGCTGTTACAACTTTCTCCTAAATAGATGATATCTCTGAAGCATATATTCAAACTTCCAAATTTTAATAGTTTGTATGGTCTTATATTGTGTGATTTGTTATATCACTGTTTTCCAATAGTATTAGTTTACTAGCTTGAAGTCTATAGAGGTTATTTCTTATAAGTGAACTAGTACTGATTCATTATCTCAAAATAACTTATGAATCTTCTTAGCAATAGTAATCTGTAAGTAGGAGAGCTGACATTCTGCAATCTAATCTTCTTTAGTCATTTCTGGACTCTGATTAAGTATCTGTCTAAGCTTGAAGTAATTTTGAAATTCTATTCAATGATAGTAGGTCTTGAAGTATGAGATTTAAGAAAGATAGATCTGTATAATACTTTAAATACTATTATAAGACTTCTTTATAGTTAGGAGTTCAGTGGTATGCCACTGTCTCTCAATGGCTCTTTAAGTAATACTAGTAATCTTAAGGGCTATTGTAGTACTTCTGTTACTAGCCATATTACTTCTTAAGTTAGTTTTTGTAGATAGTAGTGGGAATTATTGTATTTGAAAGCTTTTGTAGCTAAAAGGTGATCTCTTTTATATCTTATACCAGATAAGATTCTTCCCACTTAAGCTTTAGTTTTTATGATCAAGAAGCTTTTACCATATTCCAATATATCAGAACTTTGTCTTCTATCTTGATAATCTTTAAAGACTTGTGAGTCTTTTCTACATTTTTCCATTACAATACTTGTGCCTTAATTATATAATTTTCTACCTTCTTTCTTATTTGGTATAATCTCCATATCTCTACATTTATATATTTCCATACTATATCTCTATTAAATGATAGGCTTTCTTTAGAACTTTCCTCTTTAAATAGTATTTCTTAAGAGATAAAGTGGGTGCTTTGTGATCATATATCTCATAGAGCCAATAATACTATTGACAGATAGTAATCTCAGTTTTCATAGTTATCACAGATCTTAGTAATAATATTCTTAAGTATCTTATTAGTCCTTTCTGCTTATCCATTCTCTAATAGATAATATACTGTAGTCTAAATATACTGGATCTTGTACTTCTTGTATAGAATCTCAAAGAGCTGATTTATAAATTCAGTTCCTCTATCTGTTGTTACTTACTTTGGAGTCTTGAATCAGTAGATGACGTTTTTCTATATAAAGACTACTATTAACTGGATATTGGTTTCCTTGAGTAGTCCTGATTTTATCTATTTTATAAAGAGATCTATGATAATAATAGTATATCAATTACCAGTCAATGTTATAGATAAGGAACTAATTATATCTATTACTATATAGACAAATGGTACTAGTTCAATGTCTACTGATCCTGGAGTCTAATTTCACTAATCATATTTCTATTTTTGGTATTTATTATAGTTCTTGACAAATCATCTAATATCTTTCTTCATCCCTGACCACCATACTGTTCTTTTTGCTTTGTCATATATATTTGTTCCTTCTAGATGGCCTTGTTTATATTGTAACGTGCCTGGCTCAATAGAGGCAAATTACAAGGTTGGGCGGCTGTGTAGATTGGCTTGAGCCCCCAGTTACTTTGTCAAAAAGCAACAAAATGTTCAGGTTCTGGTACTAGTGGTGGTGTCTAGTGGTATAATATTCAACAGCTGGAGACTTCTGCGAGCGATTTCCTAATTTGGCGGCGTTCTTGGGTGTAGGACGATCTTTTGTGTGTGGCGAACGATCGGTGGGTAATTTCGTGTGACGATCAACGTGCGGCTAATTTGGCGGATTTCCTTAATAGCGGGCTCTCTGGGAATCTGATGATCGGGCGATCAGTTTCCTTAAGAGTGCGGGTTCCTTTAAGTGCGTGACGGGCAATTGGGTTCCTTTTCTGGCGGATGAGTTAAATGCGGCGGTCTTCTTCGAGCGATGCGGTTTACTTGAGCGGTACGGTTCTTCGAACGATGCAGTTAAGCGGGCGATGCGGACGGATCGGCGGACAAAGTGTAGATCGGCGGAATGCGGCAGATCGGCGGGTAGAAACGTGGACTTGAATGCGGATTACTTGAAAACGGTGGACTTCTTAAAGTTGCGTCAAAGACTGGCTTCGTTTGCGCGAACGGATTCACTGCGAAGTTGCGTCTATAGACTGGCTTTTGAGAGACGGATTTCAGGCTTCAAAGTTACGTCGGATGACTGGCTTTGAGAGGCGGACTTAAACTGGCGGACTTCAGGCTTATCTGGCAAGCGAACCAAAGGCGGCGAAGTTCTTCACTCGAACTTGGCGGCAAAAACTGGAAAACGGCGAACTTCTTTGTATCGGAAAGTGGACCGGAGTGGAATCAGACAAAACTCACAACTTCTTGGCAGTGGCTCGTTGGCAGGTTTCTTTTCCTCCTAAGTGTACCAGACAATTGGCTTTTGCTTTGCTTTTCGGACTGAGGTTTATTCACTCTTGTCTCTGGGGTATTTTATACATTTGTGGTTGCTATCTGGCTAAGTATAGAGTGCTATTTATGGTGGGTGTTCCCTCAGGGGACAGGTGTTCCCTCAGGGGACAGGTGTTCCCTCAGGGGACGGGTGTTCCCTCAGGGGACAGATTATTCCCCTGTTTAGCTATCTGAGTTATTTATACAGTTTCCGCAGCAGTGGTTGCTGGTTACTATGCTATGCTAATGTTCACGTCATCTTGCAATTCGGATGGTATGTTTTCTTGGCTCGTCACAATATACTTGCTTCATTATTTGCTTCATTTTGTATTCAGATATGACTAGTAGTTTTTCTTTCTTCAGTATTTCTCCATTTGTCTTGAATTGTTTCCAAGTTTTATTGATAATCATTTGAGTTCATTCTTCTAAGTGCAAGGGTATCTTTCATTGATCTAGGTAGCTAATTATTCTATAATAGAGCTCTCTATTCATTTTGAATTTTCTGGGTGTGAGTTCTTTGAGATATCTATGAGAGTGCATCTGCATTGATTTTTGTCCTATCTGATCAGTATATATATGATGGTAGCATTATAAGCTTGCAGTTTCATAATCCATCTTACATAGATTCTGTTTAGTTTACTTATAGTCAGTAATCAGATGAGAGCTAAGTAGTCTATCTGAATTATGAAGTGCCTTCCTACAAGATAGTAGTGGAACATTTCTATATTCTAGATGACTGCAAGACACTCTAACTTATAGAGTTCATAGTTCTTTTCTTCTTCACAAGTTCCATGGCTGAAATATATAATGATATACTCTATATTGTCTTTTTTTTGAGCAAGGACTACTTCTAATTCAATTGAGCTTATATTAGTTTGAAGAATGAATTCTTTACTCCAGTCTGATCTTCTTAGGATGAGTGCTTGGATCAGTCTAGTCTTGAGCTCATTGAAGATCTATTGATACTCCTCTATCTATTTCTATTTAATATCTTTTCTAAATAAATTATAGATAGGGCTTGCAATATTGGAGAATCCTTAGATAAATCTTCTATAGTAGGTGGTAAGTTCCATAAAAACTTAGGCTTTAGTTACTGTTGTTGGACTTGAGTAAGCTGCTGCTACTTATATCTTGATAGGATCAGTGTGGATTCTATTTTAACTAATAATATATCTAAGATAAAATACTTCAATTTCTAAAAACTTGCATTTCCTGGACTTTATAAATAGGTCATACTATCTCAGCCTCTTTAGGACCTTTTGGATATATTTCAAATATTCTCTGGCTGATTTGCTAAAGATAATAACATTATTCACATATACTATTATCTATTTCTTTATAATATCTCAGAAGATCTGATTTATTATTTACTGGAAACTTACTGATACATTATATATTTCAAATAGCATTTGAAGATAGATATAGATTCTATCTGATATGATAAAGGCTGATCTATCTTTGGCTTTCTTGATCAATCTGATCTGGTTGAATCCTGAGTATAGATTGAGAGTAGTGTAATATTGAACTTAGTCTCTCAATATCATTAAGATATCATTAATAAGAGAGAGTAGTTGGTAGTCCTTCTTAGTAACTTCATTAAGTCTCTAATAGTCAGTATAGAGTCTTGGTATAAATTCTCCTGACTTACTTTCTTTTTTTAGAGCTAGCACTATTAGTAAAAATTAGTGACTAATAGTTTCTCTAATGATACTGACTTCTTCCATTTTCTTAATCTCTTGTCTGAGTTATTTGCAATATACTAGTGGGATTGGTCTTGCTTTCTGATAGATTGGTTTAGTATTACCTATATTCACATTATGGAAATAATGTAGTTTCTTATCTTTGATATCCTTGAATCTATATAGTAGTATCTTGAGTGTCTTTTTGAGTAGAAATTCATTTCTAATAGTATAGCTGTATTTATCTATAATGTCTTCTTTCTTGTATTCTAGTTTGGTGATTTTGATACTGATGAAAATATCTCTTTTTATTGATCTAAATTCTTCTTTTTTACTTTTTATTTCTACTAACTGCTTGACTTCTTTGATCCTTGACTGCAGTACTAGTAGAATGAGTATTTTTGCTAACTGATTCTTTCTTTTAACTTGAAAGTGAATTATTGGATTGTAATTTCCAGCAATGAGTAAGATTTCTTTAGTATAGTTTGAATCAATTACTTCTCCTTCAATTGAAATTTCACTTTAGGCCAGACTGCTTCTTGTTTGAGAATTCCAATATAGTTATCTGGAATAATTATTTTCAGACTAGTTGCCAGCAGGATTATTGTCTGTAGTTTAAGAATTATCTCAACTATTGTAGCAATATTTATTTCTGCTACATTTTCTAACTTATATTCTAATAGGACTACATCTGGGTCAATTTTTCAAATTTTGACCTAGATGTCTTCATTATCACTATCTTCTAGTAGAGCTAGAGGTTTGTCCTTCTGTTCTTCTTCCTTCTACTTCTTCTCTTTTTCTTTTTCTTCAAAGCTTTAAGCTGAATTTTATAAATCTTAGTTATATATTAATAGTAATCATTGAGGTACTCTATGTAGTACATTTTGTTTTCATGGAGACAGATTTCTTATGGAGCATATCCATTAGCAATTCTTTTGCATCAGTCTTCTTTATTGAATTATTCAGACTTTTTCTTTTTCTGAAGAATTACTATATATGTATACTTCTTCTTACTTTCTAATTTCTTCTTTCATCTCTAGAAGGATATCTTTATTAATATTGATGGGAGTTCATATCTTCTGTCCTTAGTAGATTATTTATATCTTCTGAGCATTTATATCAATAATTGCTCTGGTCTTGTAAAGCTATTTATTTCTAATAAGAATATCATAATTGGTAGTATTTATAACAATAATATCCACTGAGATAGTTGCTCCTCTTATCTTGATGGGATATCTCAGATCTTTCCCAGGAGTATGGCTCTTATATTATCTGCTATGACAAATACTAACTTTGTGGCTTCCTCTATTTCCCAGCCTAAGTGATCTGCTGCTTTCTTACTGAAGAGATATTCTCTAGCTTTTATATCAATAATAGCCTCAAAGACCTGATCCTCAATTTGATAAGTAGTATAGGCTGAGATTTTATAATTATCTTCACCAGAATTTTTTTAAACATTATTAGCTTCAGTAATCTTCTATCCTTAGTTCTTCATAATTTCTAATAGTCCAAATCTTATTTATTATCTGAAGGTGGGTATCTCAGCTAACTGTCCAAAGGTTGTATTGACTTTCTATTAACTGAAATTCTTAAAGATATTATATTTAAAGGTCTTGCTTTTGTGCAACTTCTTCTCTTTAATTTCTTTACTCTCTAAGATTATATTTTAAATAATATCCTCTATAGCTTATTCTAGTTCCATATCTTGATCAACTTCTTCTGGTCTGATTTTACTTTCAATTCTTACTTCTGGTTATCTACTTACTGATCTTTCTTCTTAATTCTTCTTTGGTTTTTCAGGTGGTCTCTTGTAGAGTTCCTTGCAAGCATCCTTCTTATGAGTTTATATAGGATAGGCTTTTTATTCTTCATCATTTGCTTCTCCAATCTCCTCAAAAATAATAGTATTGGTCTGTTTTGATTTCTTATAGCATTGCTTGACTAAGTCTTGCACTTGGTTTCACTCATATACTCATAAGAGTAGTGGTCTTCTTTTCTATAAGTGAAGTAGATAAACTTCTTCCTATTATTTGTAATAGTAAACTTTTATACTGGGTGGCAATTTTCTTCTTAGATTTTCTTTACTATATCTCCTAAGTGAGCTGTCATTTCTATGAACTTCTTGGCAAGTTCTTCTATAGGGTTGCTATTCCTCTACTATTCAGTAGTCTTAGGCTGAGATATATTTTGATTGATAATAGTAGTCAGGATTATACTAGTAACCTTGGGTGCTTTGACTCTGACTTTTGTAACTTTTTCCATTATATAGTCTTGAGGGTGTCTAGCAGTCTAGTATCACTAGTATAGGTTATCTTTTATATCAAGTTTAGAGGAATTGGTATAGAATGGATAACAAGTACAATTTTTTGATAGATTTCTTTCATAAAGGTTGCTTTAGCTACTTGATCTTAGATGGTATCTGCATAGTTAGCTAGGACTATCTGGTAGTGAATTCTTATATAAAATGTATTTAGGCCTTCACTTATTCTTTT
>RQIL01022221.1:0-30891 GCA_003951145.1 Jimgerdemannia lactiflua | reverse complement strand
CTTATTAGACTTTCTGATGATATCTGCATATGTATATATCCATTATAAATATTATAAGTATAAAAAGAGATCTTTATTTAGAAGAATTATATCTTTTCTTACTCCTTCTACCACAATCTCTTCATGTCTAAAGATAATAGATTATATCTTAAGATGAACAAAATGTGTCCCATTATGAACAATAAGTACTAAGCCATGAATAATATATACTAAGCTATGAATAAATCATATTAGTTCTGTAAAAACAAAGAGCAGCAGACTATAGACAGACTGCACCAGATCATAAAGATATACAAAACTAAGAAGCAGACTATAAAGATATACAAAACCAAGAAGCAGACTATAGATAGGCTGCACCAGACCATAAAGGTGTACAAAACCAAGGAGCAGACTATAGACAGACTGTACCAGACTACAAAAGTATATAAAACCAAGAAGCAGACTATATTGTACCTATACAAGATCAATATTAGTAAGTTTACAGCTTCTAACTTCAATGAGAGTATAATGGTTCTAGTTTCTAAGTAAGGAAGTGACTATTTCTGAAAAGTTCTAAGTAGCTCAAAGAGTTACTCAGAGTTCTGGAAGATCTTGTAGTTACTGAGAGAAAATATTCTGAGCTTTACAGAGAGGATATTTATATAAGATCTGAAAGAAGGATCTGAGAGGATCTAAGAAATCAACAGAAAT
The DNA here is from genome assembly GCA_003951145.1 of Jimgerdemannia lactiflua. Classification (NCBI taxonomy): domain Eukaryota; kingdom Fungi; phylum Mucoromycota; class Endogonomycetes; order Endogonales; family Endogonaceae; genus Jimgerdemannia; species Jimgerdemannia lactiflua. The sequence goes on along the minus strand of RQIL01022221.1, from coordinate 30,201 downwards.
GCCAAGAGGAAAGTTCTTGGCAAAGATGATAAATAAAGTTCCATAAGTTTTCATAAAGTTCTGGGACTAGCTAAAACTGGAAAGGATATAACAAAAATATTCTAGCTAAAGCTTGGTACTAAGAAAGAATTTCTAAGTGCCCAGAAGATACTAAAAGATTATAGAATATACTAGAAAAGACAAAGAAAAGAAGTATACTATGCTAAAATATTACATCTCCCCCTCCTTAAGAATTAATATTCTCATTGAATTCTCAAAGTTACATAAGAAAATAAAATCAAAAGGAATCATAAATAATATATATCAGCTCATTGACAAGGACTAGCCATCTTTGTATAAGGTTAGGATCAAAGTATCATCTTGATCAGATGAGAACTGGTTCAAATCTCATTAGTTATAGACTTTACAGAGTTCTTCTGTAAATCTTGTTACTGATACTATATCTCTTAGAGTGCCCTGATGTATAATGTATCTGATCAGTACAGTATATCATTTACTATCTAAGAGGAGAATCTTACAGGCAGTCAATGAGTTTCTTTTTACTCAAACTCTTGAGAGTTCTTAAGATTGACAGCAGATTCCTAAGTAGTGTTGTATTCAAGATAGCTCATCTACTTGGCTAGGTATTCTGTGTGATAGTATCAGACTTACTTATCTAAGATTTTCTTGACTTCATACTTAATATAGTCTTCAACTATAACTAGTGCTGAGGGTGTTGGAATTCAGCCAGAATAAGAGAGTGACTGATTCCAGGCCTTGAGTTGTGACACATGAAATACTAAATATATATGTATGGTTGTTGATAGACTGAGATAGTAAGAGTAGATAAAAACTTATTCAGTGACCTCAAAGAGTCTATGGTACTTGGGCTGAAATTTGGCTAACTGGTGATTGACTCGAGCTTAGGCTTTGATGTTATTGGCTTTGAGTAGAACTATGTCTCCAATAGTATAGGTGATATCTCATCATTTCTTATCTATATTCTTAGCTTAATATTATTGAGCCTTTTGTAGATTTGTAGTAGTGATCTTAAGAAGGGAATCCATTTTGTTAATAAGGTTCTGAGCAGTAGAAACTTGTGTGTGACTGGATTGCTGAAATGAGACTAGACTTGCAGGGGTCTTGGAATTTTGACTATATAGTAGCTAAAAAGGGGAAAGACTAGTAGATAATTGAACAGCATTATTATAGGTAAACTTGACATAGGTCAGATAGTGGTCCCAATCATCTTGCTTATAAGATATATAATTTCTGAGCATTTGTTCAAGTATTCTGTTTATTTGCTTGATTTATCTATCAGTTTGAGAGTGAAAGGCAGTAAACATAGTGATTTAAGTTCTAAGAGTCTTGAAGAGCACTTGTCAGAAGTGACTTGTAAATTTGGGATCACAGTCATTGAAAATTACTTGGAGAAGTCTATATTGATAGAAGATAGACTTGAAGAAGATTTTTGTAATTTCAGGGGTAGTGGTATTGGTTGTGATTGGTTTGGTGATTGTAATCTTAGTAAAATAGTCCACAAATACGATAATGGCATCATAGCCTGATTTGGTTCATGAGAGTTATACAATGAAGTCCATTGTGACTTGTTTAAATTTCTTGGTCAGAATTGACAACAGTTGTAGAAGACTGACAGGTGTTTGATTGTTTAACTTATTTCTTTGATAAAGATTATAGCTTTGAACATACTCCTTAATTTCCTTGGGCCAGTAGTAGTCTCATTAAATGTTCTTGATGGTCTTCTCAGTTCCAAGATAACTAGCTAGTGGGGAGTCATAATATTTGTAAAGAATCTTGTATTATAGTTCAGGGTTGGTAGAAATATAGACCTTATCTTAATAGTATATGAGGTTGTCCTTGAAGGTGTACTTTTCTTGAATTTCTTAGTATCCTTTTGTAGAATCAAAGAGTTTTGTTTATATGCTATCTTGATCTGGTTAAGGAATTCAGATGCCATAGTGACTTGTAAAATAGTAGTAAGGTCAGACCTTCTTGAGAGTATATCTGGTACAATTAGGATTTTGCCAGACTTATAAATAATGTTGGGGTAAAGGTCTGAAGTAACTGACTCTGCTTGGCTTATTGATGGGAAAGAGTTGATTGGGTGTTAATGTACTGAAGAGACCTGTGATCTGTAATCATATTGAACTCAACTCCTTCAAGATAGTATTACTAGGTCTTGAGGGTATATATAATTACTAAGAGTTCCTTTTCATAAGTGGCTAGCTTTTGTTCTGCAGGGGACAATTTCCTTAACTTAAAGGTAATAGGTCTATATCCTTGACAATTATCTTAAGAGATGACTGTACCAATAGTGAAGTTGGATGCATTAGTAATAACTATAAACTTCAAGTTTGGGTCCATGTTTCAAAGAACAGATGTATAGGTCAGATGGTTCTTGAGTTCTTGAAAAGCTTATTGATAGAAGGTATTTCAGATGTAAGGAATATAGTGGTCAAAGTTGGGTTCCTTTTGCAGAAGATTTGTTAAAGATTCTGCTATACTAGAGAAGTTCTTAACAAATCAATGGTAGTATCTAGCCAGACCAAGAATAGACCTAAGTTTGGTAAGGCTTACTAGTACAGGCTATTGTTTAATGGCTTATATTTTTCTTGAGTCTACTTGAATTCCTTTGGCTGATACAATGTGTCTGAGATATTTTGACTTTAATCTTTAAAGAATTTACATTTCTTGAGCTTTGTATATAACTTGTATTCTTGGAGGATCTTGAGGACTTGTTCAATATACTTGAGGTATTCTTCTTCAGTACCACTGAAGATCAGGATATCATCAATATATATGAGTATAAAGATATAGAGTTGGTCCTTAAAGACAGTCTGCATGAGATCTTAAAAGGTTGTTGGCACATTGGTGAGACTAAAGGCCATAACTAGGAATTTGTAGAGTCCAAAGGATATCATGAAGGCAGTCTTGGGTATGTCTTCTGGCTTGATTCAAATTTAGTTCAATCTTGGTGAAATCCTTTATATTCTTGAGAGCATCAAAGATTTGATTGATGAGTAGTAGTGGATAATGGTTCTTATTGGTGACTTATTGAGTACACAGTAGTCTATGTATATTTACAAAGTATCATCCTTCTTCTTTGAATAGGACTGGAGAGCCAAAGGGTGACTTGCTTGGCTAAATGGCTCCTCACTTGATGAGTTCATTGAGTTCTTCTTGACTGCTTTAATTTCAAGTAGTAATATGTGATATATCTTCTTCATAGGAATAGTCATATTAGGTACTAGCTTGATTTCATAATTATGGGCTCTTGATGATGATAGATCAGGTAGTTTGTCTGAAAAGACATCTTTGTACTTATTCAGTAGTAGTTTGATGCTTTGGCTAATTGATAGCTTCTTGTCCTCTTTTTTGGGTTAGATCAGTGCAATAAAGGTACAGGTAGATTTCTTGTGAATCTTCTTGAACTGAATTGCAGAGAGAGTTATAATCAGAGTTTTCATCTGAGTCTTGTCTAGCTTAATAGTAATGTTGACTCTATCTTAAATTAGAGTAACTTCATTCTTGGTCCCATTGATATATTGGTTATACCATATAAGCCATAGTTTGCCTAGAATTAGATTATGGTCTCTTAGGGGTACTACTTCAAAATCTAAACATTTTTAGTACTTTTAAATCTTGAGGAGAAGTTTAGCAGCAATTGAGTTGATTGGTAGAGTAGTATCATCAGCAGTAACAACTCTACTATTCTTACTGACTGGCTTAGTGAGAATCTTAAGTTTGTCAATAAAGTTCTTGTTAATAAAGTTTCCAACAGCTCCACTGTCTATGAGGATATCTAGTTCTTGATCTTTGACTAGACTCTTGAAGATGAGTTTTGAGTTGGCTCAGTTCTCAGCTATACTAGCAACTTGGTCAGTACTGCCAAAGTCTTTCTGATCTTACTTGGTTGGAGACAACTTGGTGACTTCCTTGATGACAGATAGAGTGACTCACTCTAGAATAAGCTGTACAATTCTGTTACCTTCATTGATGGTATATAGTTGGTTCTTGTGATTGACTAGCAGAACTTGTACTTCTCCTCAGAAGTCAGAATCAATGACTTCAGTACTGATATCCAGTAATTGCTTAATACTGAGGCCAGATCTTAGTGCAAGTCTTACATAATGTTTCTTGGGTATTTTGACTACTAGGTCAGTTGGAATGAGCCTTCTTTCATTAGCAGGAATGGTGACTTGTTGTACAGATTGAAGGTCTAAACCAATGGCTCTTTCTGACTATAGTTGAGAATAGTGCTCCCAAATGAATCGAATCAAATTGAATTCCAATCAAATTGAGGTCTGATTCGAAACCTATTTTAGAAATGTAATAACTTGATAAATATACATCCAAATTTAATGATCTTTAGCTTGTTAGATTCCTGAATCTAACAAGCTAAAAATTATTGAATTTGGATGTGTATTCATCGAGTTATACAATTTCTAAAAATAGAATTTGAATTTGACTTTGAATTGAATTGGACATCAATTCGAATTGATTCAATTCAATTTGATTTGTTAGAAGCACTAGTTGAGAAATCTGGGCCTTTGAGTTGACTTATATAAAATTGAGTATAACTTCTTATTTGACTGATTGATCTTGGGTGTCTTTTGATAGAATCAGAATCCTCTTGGGTTTGGTAGATTTCTTGGGACATTTTGTAATAATATGGCCAGACTGACAGCAAAAAAAGCAGACTCCAGCCTTCTTAAGGTACTCCTTTTTCTCAAATATAAGCTTATTCTTCTTATTCTTATTGATGATATCTAGATCTATAAGGGCAGGTCCAATAGTTCTGACTTTGGTTTTCTCCCTTCTGTGGTTATTGTTGAATAGCAGTCTCTTCTACTCAAAGTAGTGACTATAGGTAATGATATTGAACCTATCAGTAATTTTTATTATAATATCTAGGTCTTTGAGTTCTTCAAGTTTAATATGAACTTGGGTTTATTCTTTCAGACCTTGGATGTACTTGTTGACCTTCTCATCTTCAGTGATATGAGATAGCTCCAGTAAGATAGATGAAATTGTATATTATATATTGTAGCATATATTTTGTATAACTTATAAGCTTCAAGTACAGCTCAATGTGCCACTTAATGAAGCATGTGATATATATATCAAAACAAGAAAGGGATCTCCAAGTGGATAGTCACGTGATCAGCTTGTTCGAATTGTCGTCAAAAGGTTAGAGGTTGATGAAGGTTGTTTGGGTTGATGGCTCAGATGTTTAGTGGATAATAGATAGATGATGACTCAATATGCAGGTTGGTTATTAATGTGCATGGGCTGTATCTTGAATATGCAGAGGGTCTGTAATGGTCGATAATTCTCTTCGTGGTGCAGTACAGGTAAAGAAAATGAAGGTCGATGGCTTGCTCATCTGTCTGACTTGTTAACTTATCATTGGGTGAATAGAATGGTGAGTGACAGTCTTATATCCTGAGTGGTGAGTATTCTTGGGTTCCTTGGGTTTCAGGGTGGTCTTATTCTTGAATTTCAGAATGTTGAATGCACGGGTCTCACAACTAGAATGCATGGTCTGAATGGCAGTTTATGGGTGGTCATATTGAATGCATGGGATTTTGGCAGTTGGACTGACAGAATCTTGGTGATGGTCTTGAATTAAGTGGGGGGTTTCTTTTAACTTGATGGTCTTCTTGAACTAAACAGGGCAGTTTTCCTGGCGGCTTTCCTAAGCAGCGGCAATCTGACTTGAATCTCGGGTGCAGTTTCCTTAACTTGGCAGTCAGTTTTCTTGAAGTTTGTAGTGGTCCATGGTGGTGAATTCAAATAGCAGTCAGTTTCTTAATGGGTGGTCGGTTTCTTGGCAGTGGTCTCGAACATGGCAAGAGTAATTCTTTAACTCAAACTTCCGAGCTTCGTTGCTCTAGTTGTCTTGTTCTCGAAGTATCTGGTCTCTTGGAGGCAGTGAGTAGTTTCTCTATAAACTTCTTTTTACTCCAAACTTCAACTGACTGAGATTTATTCACTTGTTCTTTGGGACTATTTTATATACTGTAATGTGCCCGGCTCAATGGAGGCAAATTACAAGGTTGGGCAGCTGTATAGATTGACTTGAGCCCCCAGTTACTTTGTCAAAAAGCAATAAAATGTTCAGGTATTATATAGGTCTGGTACTGGTGTTAGTGCTGATACTGGCATTTAGTGGTATAATATTCAACAGCTGGAGACTTCTGCATGCGATTTGGGCAATTTCCTTTTTAGGCGGCATTCTTGGGTTGTGCAGTAGGCAATTTCTGTGTTACGTGATGATCTGGACAATTTGTCTGTAATTGGACTTCTTGAATTTGGCAGATTTCCTTAAAAGAGTGGGCTCTCTGAGAACCAACAATCAGTTACCTTAAGGGTGCAGGTTCTGGTTGATGGCATGACAGCAATCGGGTTTCCTTATGCATGTGGATTCTTCAAATGATATAGTTAAGTGGACAATGTGGCTAAGCGGTTGAGGTGGGTGGAACAAGGCAGATTCTGTGAAGTATGGCAGATCAGCAGATAAAACAGGCTTTCTCTTTATGTGGCAGACTTGAATGATGCAGACGAACAATGTGGATCGGTGGAATGTGGCAGATTGGTGGACAAAATGTAAAATAATGTGGATTACTTGGACAAATGCGGATTGGCAGAATGCAGCAGATCGGCAGATGAAATGTAGATTGATGCAGACTTCTTGAATGGTAGCAGCTGGGAAAGTTACGGCAAAGACTGGCTTTGTTTGTGCAAACTGAATTACTGCGAAGTTGCATCTATAGACTGGCTTTTGAGAGGCAGACTTAAACTGGTGGACTTCTGGCTTATCTAGCAAGTGAACCAAAAACAGCGGACTTCTTTATATCAGAAAGTGGACCAGAGTGGAAATGAGGTACCAAGCTCACAATCTCCTAGAAGAGGCTCTAGAGTGGGTGTTTCTCCTAAGTATTGCAATCCATTCTGGACCAAGTAGCTCTGGATAGGCATATCTCTCAAAGTGTTGTAGGCAGACTTGTCTTTTGCTTTGGATTCAATTTTGGACTGAGGTTTATTCACTCTTATCTCTGGGGTATTTTATACATTGTGGTTGCTATCTTGGTTACTATCTGGCTAATTTTAGAGTGCTATTTATGTCAGGTATTTCTGTTTTTAGTACTAGTGTGCAGGTCCAGCATAGGTGTGCAGGTCCAGCACAAGTGCGCAGATCCTGCACAGATATATCTTATCTGTTAGTCTGGCTATTTATATAGTTTTCTACAGCAAATGGTTGCTGTGTAGATTACTATGCTATACTAATGTTCATATCATCTGGTTTGTTTGTATCATCTGTCAGTAATTCAGGTGGTATGTTTTTATGGTTTGTCACATCAGCCCCCACTAAAGGGTGGTCTGTCCCAGACTATCCTTTAGTCATCATTCCAATAGACATAGGCATCTTCTGCATCAATACCTGCACCATTGTCTTCATCTGTATCTAGATCACTCCATTCAGCAGGTTCTTATTCTTCTTCTGAGAATAGGATTTCGACATGATTGATAATACTCAGGTAGGTGGCTAGGTTCATTCCTCATATGTCATACCAGGAGAACTGTGTCTGCATCAAGACTATGGTGTTTCATTTGTAAAGTGTGTAGAGTCTGTCTGCGGCAGTGACATCTCTTCTTGATAAACCTATGGTGTTCCTGATGTAGGTTTGTTCTGGGGCTGGAAGGTTCTGCATTTGTTCACCAATTGCATAGTGCCTGAAGTTGATGAACTTGAAGCAAACGTCTGGCCAGGACAAGATTCTCTTGATGAATCTGAATCTTTTGAAGGATATTTCCATTGACTTCTTGAAATTGGGGAAGAGGAACTGGTAGTGATTGAAAGGAGCTAAGAACAAGGGTCTGGAGGCATTGATCTATCCTCTAGTTCATGATTTGTGCAGGTAAATCTTGAGGTGGTTGATGTGAACTGGAGTTCTCAAGATTCGTCCATCCATGCTTCTTATATAGATGCTGGTTCCTCTGATGTTGTGTACAAGGTATGGTCCTTCCCATTTTGGTTCCAGTTTGGTGGCAAAGTTTGTCTCAATCATGCTTCTCCAAACTAGGACTTGATCTCTAATCTTGATCTTCTATCCTTCTGTTTCTGGTCATAATACTTCTTTTGTCTTTCCTGGGCTTTGATAATCTGTTTCTGGGCATCTTTTCGCAGCTGATCTCCTTTTTCAAGAAGCTTTTTGAGGTTTTCATGGTCAGCGGTTCTGGTCTTCTTGGCAAACATAATTTCAAAGGGCTTTTGTTTGGTTGAGGCAGCAGAGGTGTTTTGGATTTCCCACAGGATTTCAGGTAAGCAGAGATCCCAATTGTAGGGTTGACCTTGGCAAGTCCTTTCTTGATAGTCTGGTTCATTCTTTCAGTCATTCCATTGGTTTGCAGATGATAGGAGGTGGTTCTTTTCAGGTGGATCCCATGAATTTGTGCATAACTTGAGATTATATTATTCACAAATTCAGTTCCTCAGTCAGAGATGAGTTCTTCAGGGGGTCCATATTGGTGGGTGAGGTCATGAAGGTGTCCCACAATGGTCAGGACATCTGCAATCTCCATGGAGTATGCTTCAGGCCATTTGGTCAGATGTTCAACAAATACCAGAATGTATCTGTTTCGTTTTGGTGTTACTGGCAGAGGTCCAATTATGTCTACTCCCCATCTTTAGAAGATGTGAGTGGGTGGGGGAATCAGTTGCAGGGGGGTTTGATAGTTCTTCTTTTCTTGATACTTCTGGCAGGTGTCACACTTCTGGATAATATCTTGGACTTGTGTTCTGAGGTGGGGCCAATATTGATAATCTTTTCGAATCTTGTCTTTTGTATTTGTCTGTCCATGGTGGACTTTCTGATGTTTTTGTCAGATGAGATTTTCTTGCTCCTTGATAGTCTTGGGAACTTCTTTGAGGGTGCAGTTTCAAGGTACACCCTTCCTTTGGTTCATTGGGTCATGCAGGAGAGAACATCAACATTGTTGTGAGTTCTTCTTGCTTTGTGGATGATGTTAATTTTGTAATCTTGGAGAATAAGGATCCATCGGGCAAGGAATCCAGTGGGGTCTTTTCAGTGCAGTAACCATTTGAGGGCTGCATGGTCTGTGATCAGGGTGAACTTTCTTCCAACGAGATAATGTTTGAACAAGATGACTACCCATATGACTGCAAGGCATTCCAATTTGGTGCTCCCATAGTTGGTCTGCTGCTTGTTGGTGGCTCTGCTTGCATAAACTATCACATGGTACTATTTGTCAGGTCCTTCTTGTACAAGAATTGCTCTGAGGCCATTCTTGGATGCATCAGTATACAGAATGAAAGGTTTCTGCAGATCTGGTCAGACTAGGATTGGTGCTGAGGTCAGGCAGTATTGTAATTTTCGGAAGGCTTCTTCTTGTGGCTCTTTCTATTGGAACAGAACTCCTTTCTTCAGCAAGGTTCAGATTGGGGCAGAGATTTTGGCAAATCCCTTAATAAATCTTTGTAGTAAGATGCAAGCATCAGGAAGGATAGGGCTTCCTTTGGGGTCTTGGGAATAGGGAAGTTGTTGACTTTTTCGATCTTCTTGGGGTCTGCATGTGTTCCATCTTTGGAAATTACGAATCCAAGGAATTCGAGCTTCTGTTTGCCAAAGTAGCACTTCTTTGAGTTGAGTCTCAGGTGGTTTTATCAGGTGAGTTTGAAAAATTCTTCAAGGTCTCACAGGTGGTCTTCGAAATTTGCTGAGTAGATGTTGGAGTCATCCACATAAACAATCATGCAGTAGTGGATGAGAGGGGCATATACTGAGTTCATCATTCACTGGAAGGTTGGGGGTGCATTGTAGAGTCCAAAAGGCATTCAGAGGTACTCAAACAATTTTCCTAGGGCAAGGAAAGCTGTCTTTTGAATGTCTTTGGGGTCCATTGGTATCTCATGGAATTTTGTGAATAGATCTATGCTGCTGAAGTATCTTGCATTTTGTAGCTGGTCCAGAAGGTCATCAATTTGGGGCAAGGGGTATATATCTTTTTTGGTTACTGTGTTGAGTTTCCTGAAGTCTACAACTAGTCTCCATCCTCCTTTCTTTGGTACAATAAGTATAGGGCTGGCCCAAGGACTGGTAGAGGGTCAAATGACTTCATTGTCTAAGAGTTCCTGTATATGTTCTTTTTCGAATGTCTTCAAGTGGTGGGGTATCCTGTATGGTTTCTGTTGGATGAGTGTTGCATTTCCTGTATTTATACTGTGGTGGTATGATGGGTTGTATGGCAGATTGCCATAGTCTGTGGTGAAGATGTCCTGATATTTATGAAGGAGTTCGGTCAATTTTTTCTGTTGCTGAGGGGTCAATTCTTCTCCAAAGTTTGTGGAAGGCTTCACTTTCTCCTGGGTCGCAGAGGGGCCTTTCCATTCTTCTGTGACCTTTTGCCATTTCCCTGTAAGTTTAGTTCATAAACTTCTCTGTATGTTCTGTTGAGATATGGCACAAGGTGTCCAATGATGGTTCCTTTTGGCAGGATGATGTTGTCCCAGCTGGTGTTGGTTGCTCAGGAGTATACTGGATTCATCTTGTCAGGAAAGGTATATCCTTCTATGTACAGATTTCGGATTTCTTCATTGGGTTTGAAGAAAAGATTCCTGGGGTCTGGTGGTACAAATATTTCGATAGTGGTCTGCTCTCCTGGCTCAAGAATGAGGTTCTTATGAAGCTTCACTGGTTGGCAGAAGACCTGCTGAGGGGCATTTGCTTTGAATTGGCTGACCTGAAGGAGATGTACTTCCTTTTTGTCTGAGCTTCCAAATCCTTTGGTCTGTCTGGTTCCTTGAGTGAGCTTGGGTACTTCTTGTAACTGAGGAGTCTTGTATTCAAGAAAGATTGCCTGTGTAATTTTGTCTCCTTTGTTGATTCAAATCCATTCACCACTTCCATTTCTTAAGATAACCTTGATTTCACCTGTATATCCTGGATCAATAGTTCCTCCTTCAATAGAGAGTCCTTCAAGGGCTAGACCAGACCTTGAGGTCAACTGGATATAAGTTCCTTTGGGTGGTTGCATAGCAATACCAGTTCTGATGAGCTTTGTGCTTTCAGGACCCATGGTAGTATCATAAAGACTACTGAGGTCATAGACAACATCTTCTTGGTGTGCCTTTTTCGGTGGGATTGCATTGGGGTGAAGCAAGGTGAACTGTGCAATGTTCTTGCCAAGTGTAGGCTGTCCATGGGCTGAGGCTCCAGTGGCATTAGATCTCCAACCTCTGATGTCTAGGTGTGGCCATCTTGCTCCAGTAAGGGGTCTTGAAGGTAGTTGATTTCTCTTTTTCCAGTGGGGTCTAGGGCTTCCATGAAATTGATGGCATCATCTATCCATCCTTGGTGGGTTGCATGACGAATGAGAGCCAGGATATCTTCTCCTAGGTCATATATCTTGAGGACCTTCCTTGTAGGCTTTTTCTTTTTCTCCTTTTGAATCTGGGCTTGGTCATCTCCTCTCTTGAGTGTGTGTACAATCACATCTTTGCTGAGATGTATTTTTTCATGTTGACAAGGCCAGTATCTTGGGTGCTTTCCATGATGGCAATATCCCATGGCTTGGAAGTATTTCTTTCTTTCTTTGATTTCTCCTAACTTCGGAAATCTGCATCCATTCATGTCATACTTTGGTGGGAGGGTAGAGAGAGGTTTCACTTCTGTCTGGGTGTAGAATCCTACTCTATGTCTTCTTTTCACAAGTGAGGTGGTGGATTCTTGGAATGAGGTTCCTTCTGCAATGATTTTCGGGGATTCTGGTCCAAGAGGCTGTCTGGCTTGCTGGTCCAATATGTGGCACTGATAGCAGTAGTCTCTTGGTGAGTGGAAAATAACTTGATGAGGGCATCTGCCTATTCGAAAGGCTCTCTCTTGATGTGTTTCAGGCCTTAGAATGACTGGTTGTGAGCTGGGTCCAGCTTCTTCTTCACTCCAGGGGGTGCTGTCTTCTTCTTCTTCTTGTGGTGCCCAATTCGGATCATCCCATGAAACAGTTGAGGGGAGCTCTTCATTTTCGGAAATACTGTCATCTTCTTCTTCTGGAGGCTGGTCCCAAATTGCTTGAATTTCAGCTACTTCAATTTCAGTATGGGGCATTACTTGTGTATGGCTTTTTGGCTGTGTGTTGTGAAGGCATCTCTTCTTCCTTCTGCATTCAGTGCATGTAGTGCCAGGACTCTTTCGAATTCCCACATGTCTGGATGAGTGTTTCTCACATTTCTGTCTTTGGAGGCATTTGATACATCCTCTGGCTTCTCCAGCAATGGCTCCAATTGTGATGGGAATAGTATCTTGTGCCCACACATTATCTTCTGGTCTGTCTTCTACCATGTTGATTCGGGGTCTTAGTCTGGGGTCATTGTCATTTTCGGAGTCCTCCTCTTCTTCTTCTGTAGAGGATTCCTCACTGCTGGGATATTCTTCTTGAATGGTCACCTTCTTCTTCTTCTTTGATGGCTTGAAGTTGGTGACTTTGACTCAGTACTTCTTTCCTCTGTAGTCGAATTTGAGTACTTGTTGACCAATATTGACATCTGCATTCATCTTCTTCATCCAATTGGTGCCAAGGATCATGTCATAGGTGACAGCTTTGGTCACAACTGATTTGGAGATGGCAAACTGAATGTGTCCAAGAGTGATGGTGATGTTTTGGACTTCTCCCAGGGGTTGAGTTTCGGCTCCATCAGCTACTATGATGCTGAGGCTGGAGGGTCCATCAATGGGCCATTGAATGGTGTCCAGGAATTTCTTGGCAATAACACATACAGCTGCTTCTATATCAATGAGGTTTTCGCCTTCTGGCCTCTAATTTCTCCAAACAAGTAGGTGCTGACATGCCTTTCTGTAGCTTATACTGCTGGGGTTACTGGTTCTTCTTGGGGAATGGGGACTTTTCCTGTGTAAGATCTGGTGGTTTGCAGCAACTTGTTCCTTACTTCAGCAGGTGTCAATTGAAGAAACTGCAAGAGTGGGACTTCCATCTTGGCTTCTTGGATCTTCTTCCAAGCTTCATTGTAGATGTCCCAGGGCATGGTCTTTGGGATGTATTTCTTCTTGGACTTTGGGGTCTTGGTTTCTAATTCTGGTTCTTCTCCCATTTCTTCATCAGCAGATTCTGGTAGAGGATCTTCTCCATTGATAGTAGCTCCAGAAATGAAGGGTGAAGGAGACTGGGGAGGTGTATCAACCTGTCCCTCTTCATCTTCATCTTGAATGGTTCTCCTGCTTGTTCTTTTGGGAGGCTTTCCTACTGCTTGGGGGCAACCTACTGCTCTCTTTCTCTTTTCTGCTGGGTAGACTGTTTCTCCATATTCGGCCTTGGTTGGATACAAGTCCAGGTCACTGTATTCCTCACTGTCACTCTGCTCATAGTCTTCAACTGGGTGAGCTTCTGTCCTTTTGTTGTGGGTATCCTTTCAGTTTTGTGGCTCAGAATTCCTTGAGCTACCTTAGTTATTGCATTCAGGGGCATAGTGTCCTTGCTGTCCACACTTGTAGCATTGGATCTCTGTTCTATCTCTTAAAGGATAGTTTTGACTATCAGAGGATGGATAGTTCCTCTGGCAATCTCGATTTTTGTGTGGGGGGTACCTTGGCTGATAGTTCTGATTTTCTTGAGGAGGATACCTTGACTGGAAATTCCGATTTTCGTGTGGGGGGTATCTTGACTGATAGTCCCGATTTTCACATGTAGTGAGTCTTTCAATCTGCCCAACCAGTCTGTCTACTTTCAAATTGAGGTCTTGAATCTCATTCTTGTCCTTCTTCCATTCTTTGGTAGGCTTCTCTCCTTTTGATTCTCCTTGGAGGATTCCTTGCAGGGCCTTGACCAGGAGGTCTTCTTTATCTTCTTTCCAATTGTCAGTCCAGGTGGTTTCTTGCTTGATATAAAAGTATCCTTGGGCTGCATCTACTTGCTCTTCAGGCTTCCTGATGCTCAGAGTTCGGACATGTTGAGCAATATTGGGTGGGATTCCATTCATGAAGATCATTGGACCAATGATGTCTTGATTGGCAGCATTGAATCTGGCAGCATGCATTCTCTTCTGGATTCTTGTAAAGAATGCTCTTGGGGATTCTCCAAGATTTATCTTCATTCTCATGATGGATTCTTGAGCTTTGTGGCAGGTTTTATTTCCTGCATACTTTTCAATAATCCAGTATTGCATGGCCTCATATTATTCTTCTTCTGACCTTGTATTCTCCATGACATCTCCTAGATCTGTATCAACATCATTTGCAGTTCTGGTGAAGATGCCTTTGGCTGGTTCTCTCAGCTGTGCCTTGAAGACATTAATTCATCTTTGGGTTGACAAATCCCTCAGGGCTGCTATTCCTTCAATTGCATCTATGAATTCTCTTGGATCCTCCTCTGGGTATCCTGCGAATGTGGGTAGAGTTGTGCCCATTTTATCTTCACTGTCTTCTGATTCTGTTTCGATTTCTGGCTCTGATTCTAAGTTGTTGGCTATTGATGGATGTGAACTTGAAGGTGCAAGGGATCTGGGAGATGACACCCTTCTTGGTACTATTCTGAGGAGCCTTGTGGGTTGAATTCTTTGGATTGGAGTTACTGGTCTGGGTAAATTAAGGAAGACTCTTAGGGGGAATATTTCCAGATGATTATTGAGGCCTCAGGCAAGGGTGTCAAAGTCTTAGTTGGTGTTGTCTACTTCATCTGGTGTGAACTTGTTGAAATCTCTGGTTGGTGTTTCTACTGATGGTACTGGTGAAGGATTTCGTACAGTGCTGGGTCTGATCCTTCTGAGTGGTATCCAATTCTAGAGGTAATTATGCTTCTTCCTGTCCAAACACTTTGTAGTGCTGGGATTTCTTTTCCTGAGGTAGCTGAGATTGGTACTGTGTCAAAGGTTGCTGTGGTACTGGTCTCCAGGTTGAAGGTTGGGTTCTGTGAGTTGAAAAGTCACAGTAATTCTTCTGAGAATATTCCCAGTTGAGTCCCCAAATATAATGTGCCTGGCTCAATGGAGGCAAATTACAAGGTTGGGCAGCTGTGTATATTGGCTTGAGCCCCCAGTTACTTTGTCAAAAAGCAACAAAATGTTCAGGTATTATATAGGTCTGGTACTGGTATTGGTGCTGATACTGGCATTTAGTGGTATAATATTCAACAGCTGGAGACTTCTGTGTGCAATTTGGGTGATTTCCTTTTTAGGTGGCATTCTTGGGTTGCGCAGTAGGCAATTTTTGTGTTATGCAATGATCTGGACAATCTGTCTGTAATCAGACTTCTCGAATTTGGCAGATTTTCTTAAAAGAGCAGGCTCTCTGGGAACTGACTCAGTTTCCTTAAGGGTGCGGGTTCTGGTTGATGGCGTGACAGCGATTGGGTTTCCTTATGTGTGTGGATTCTTTGAATAATACAGTTAAGCAGATGATGTTGCTAAGCAGTCAAGGCAGGTAGAATGAGGCGGATTTTGTGAAGTGTGGTAGATCAGTGGATAAAACAGGCTTTCTCTTTATGCAGCAGACTTGAATGATGTGGACAAATGATATGGATCAGTGGAATGCAGCAGATTGGCAGACAAAATGTAAAATGATGCGGATTACTTGGACAAATGCAGATCGGTGGAATGTGGCAGATTGGCAGACGAAATGTAGAATGATGCAGACTTCTTGAATGGCAGCGGCTGGCAAAGTTACATCAAAGACTGGCTTCATTTGCATGAACTGAATCACTGCAATGTTGTGTCTATAGACTGGCTTTTGAGGCAGACTTAAACTGGCAGACTTCTGGCTTATCTGGCAAGCAAACCAAAAATGGCAGACTTCTTTGTATTGGAAAATGGTCTGGAGTAGAAATGAGGTACCAAGCTCACAATCTCCTAGAAGAGGCTCTAGAGTGGGCGTTTCTTCTAAGTGTTGCAATCTATTCTGGACCAAGTGGCTCTGGGCAGGCATATTCCTCAAAGTGTTGTAGGCAGACTTGTCTTTTGCTTTGGATTCAATTTTAGACTGAGGTTTATTCACTCTTGTCTCTGAGGTATTTTATACATTGTGGTTGCTATCTTGATTACTATCTGGCTAATTATAGAGTGCTATTTATGTCAGGTATTTCTGTTTTTAGTACTAGTGTGCAGGTCCAGCACAGGTGTGCAGGTCCAGCACAAGTGTGCAGGTCCTGCACAGATATACCTTATCTGGTAGTCTGGCTATTTATACAGTTTTCCACAGCAAATAGTTGCTGTGTAGGTTACTATGCTATGCTAATGTTCATATCATCTGATTTGTTCACGTCATCTGTCAGTAATTCAGGTGGTATGTTTTCATGGTTTGTCACAATACATTGTGGTTGCTATTGCTATCTGGGGTTAACTATAGTGTGGCTACATTACATGATTAAGCTATTGGTTTGTAGGCCACAATGTGACAAATGTTTACTGCTAAATAAGGATATGGATGTAATGCTGAACACAGATGTGCCATTGGCTTGCCAGCAGCAAAGAGTGATTACACTGGAATATGGATATGGTAATGCTGAACACAGATGCACCATTGGCTCACCAGCAGTGAAGGCTTCAGTGGTTAAACTATTGGCTTGCTGGTGGCAAGAGATGTTGCACCAGCAGTTATATCATGAGGGTTAGGGTCTTGTGCCACTGACAAGAAATGTTTGGGGGTGGCTATCTGTTATGGGGGTTAAACTATAACACACTTGTATGGGGGGGTATTTGTAAGCAACAAGAGGGCACCAATCTGTACTTTAAAGGATATAGTACCCTTTGTCAGTGGCAAACAAATCATCTTGCTAGATTGTGACTTCATCATTCTGCTCTTTGAAAGGGAGAAGTGCTGGCCAAGAGGTGAGGGGATAGAATAGTGGCCAATCATCTTCAACAATGTTCTCCAATCCTTGAACAGCTTGAATGCAGACAGAGGATTGGTAAACTCTCTGCTGCTCTTTTTCTTCTGAGGACTCATCAGTTTCAGTGTCAGATGGGGCTACTTTGGGAGTGGGGTCTTGGGGTTCTTCAACCTCCTCCTCTTCAAATGTAGGAACTTCTTAAGCCTCTTCTTGATTTGGCTCTCAAATGATGTAGTGTAAATTGAGGTTAACAGAGTGGTGGGTAGCAGGTGTGGCTCCAGCAGGTACTTCTATGGTAATGGGTGGTCTTTCAAATATCTCCATAAGGCTTATGAGGTGATCTTGGTGGTTGTCTTGGAGGGGAGTAGTATGGAAACCTGGCAAAGTGGGTTCAGTTTGTTGGCTTCCCACTGTGATGTGGTTGCTTTCAATATAATCAGCTACTTTGAATTCCACCCAGTTGACTTCTTCAGTAGTAAAGTGGATGATATTCCTAGCAGTCACTCCTTGTAAGTGTGCGATGACCCAGAGAACATGGCAAAAGATTTGGTGGATACAGAGGGCTCTTTTGATAAGCCGGCTGGTAGTTAACAATTCAGCAGCAAGGTCTTCTTGGTCATTTTCTTGGGTCTCATTGTGGAGGCAGTGGCCAATTTCATAGTCATGCCAGAGAGTCATCTGGTCAGTGGTGTCCTTGAGCTGCTGGGTCATGATATACTAATAGTTGATGAAGTGTCCAAGGTCTTCGGTATAGAAGTTCAGATGGTCCGAGGTATCCAAGTACCAGATAGCCTTCTTGATAGTATCATGATAATGATCTTGAGACTTGGTAGAGAAGTAGAGTGATAGGAGGTCTGGTTGGAGTGGTGGGTGGGAGGCATTGTGTATAGAGTATTTGTTCTTTGGTGTCAGTTCTTGAGGCTGAGACTGGGTCCTTTAAATAGCATGTTCTTCATTTCAGCTCAGATTATTATTGCTCCTTTTGGTAGGATCACTTGACAGATTAAATTGTTCATTCGATTGTCATGCCATCATGTTGTCTGATCTTAGCAGTCACTTGTATTCATTATTCTGATATTACTGATTGTGCACGTCACATCTGCTCATTGCAAAATTAGAGTTGTCCTCAGCAGTGAGGATTATATAGAGTTGGGTAGTCTTAACTCCAGAGACAGACAGAATATTGGTACATTTGTAAGGACTGGCCATCCTTGTCTAGGGCGAGGGCTCCCATAGTCGTGGCTGGGGGTTCGAACCTCTTGGAAATGGTTTTTCTTGTAATCCGAGACAATTTCTAGTAGCAACATCTGTTACGCTGATAGACTTAAGAAGTGAACCGATGCAATTGGCTTCTTAGGTTCAGCTGATGCATCTGTCATTCTTCATCGGAGATGACACAGATGAAGCAAAAGAGGTTGTTCAAATGTATTTTGCTTCCCTTGAGTAGTAGAACCTTATATGGTTGCAGTGTATCTTGGTCTTGAGAATAACTCCCTCCATGGTCTTGAGTTGGTAGGTGTGGTTCATGAAAACTTGGCGAATGAGATATGGTCCTTCCCATTTTGGTTGGAGCTTGGTGCTCCAGTTTCCTTCTATGATGGTATGGTATACCAGAACTTGCTGTCTGATAAGCGGGGGGTCCAAATTGGCCTTGTGGCCATAGTACTTCTTTTGTTGCTCTTGTGCTTGAGTAATGAATCCTTATGCTTGCTGGCATACTTTGTGTAACCAGGTGATTTCTTCTGTGACTCATTTTGTCAAATCCAGCTGGATCAGTTCCTTGGGGTCCAGAGCTTCTCAGCCATACACCAGATAGAAAGGGGTCTACTGAGTAGTAATGGCCTTAGAAGTATAGATGCTGAATAAGATTGTTGGTAAGTAGATGTCCCAGTTTAGTTGATCTCTAGTCCTACTGAGACCTCACTTGATGGTCTGGTTCATTCGTTCTGTGAGTCTATTTGCCTGGGGGTAGTAAGCTGTTGTTGATCATAGTATGATCTTGAAGCTGCTTGCGAAGGTCTTCATGACTTTGTTGATAAACTCGCAGTCTTGGTCTGTGATAATTTCTTTGGGAACACTATGGCAGCTGAAGACTTCATCGTACAGGATTCCAATGATTGTCTAGGCATCAGTAGTTTCAATAGCAAAGGCTTCTGACCATTTCATCAGGTAGTCTTCGATGGTGAGAATGTAGCATTTTCCTTAGCTAGTTACTGGCAGGGGTCCAATGATGTCTATTTCTAGTCTTTGGAAGACTCCAGCTGGTGCTGCAATTGGCATTAATGGTACTCGGTCAGTGGGTTTCTGTCAGTATCTTTGGCAGGTATCACATTGTTGAATGTGTATTGAAATTTGTTTTCTCATCTTGGGCCACCAGTATCACTTCTTGATTCTTGCAATAGTGGTACCAATTCCTCAATGTGCATTCTGGTTATGATTCATTGTCAGGATTTTTGTTACTTCATCTTCTCTTGGAACTTGGGTGTATTGATCTCCTTCTACTCTCCAAAGTTTGCCATCACCTTCTTGAAATTTCTTGAGGTTCCTTTGAATGAACAGCTTGTGGGCAGGCTGAATTCCTTTCTTGAAGCTCCTATAGTGCAGGCTCCAGGTGAGGGCAAGGCATAGGTCTTGGTTCATTTGGGTAAGCAGGAAGCAGTCTTCTCTTATGGGGGCTCCTTCCCTTCTTGTTGAGTTCAGGGAATTCTTGACAGGATATCGACATTGGAATTCTTGGCACCTTTCTTGTAGACAATGGTGAACTGGTACTCTTGTAAGGACATAATTCATCTTGCAAAGATTCTGGAGGGCTCTGGTTTCTTGAACAACTATTGTAGGGCTTGATGGTCTGTAATGAGACCAAATCTCTTTCCCAAGAGATAGTGGCGGAAGTGGTCTACTGCCCATACTACTGCTAGGCATTCTAACTTGGTGGCTCTGTAGTTTGCCTGTGATTCATTTGTGGCCTTGCTAGCATATTTGATAACATGCTCTCTCTTGTGGTCATCTTACTGTAACAGAATTGATCCAAGTCCTAGGGCTGAAGCATCGGTTGCCAGGATAAAGGGCTTGTTGAAATCTGGTTGCACTAGGACTGGGGCTTCAGTGAGGACCTTCTTGAGTAGATCAAAAGACTTTTGCTGGTCTTCCTTCTAGTAGAATGGTTGGTTATTTTTGGAGATGTCTCAGAGAGGTGCTGCCTTGTCTGAAAATCTTGGAATAAATTGCCAGTAGTAGGATGCTAATATGAGGAAGGATAGGGTCTCCTTTGCCAAAGTGGGGGTTGGATAGTTCTTGACTTTCTGGGTCAGCATGTGTACCTTGAGCTGAGACAACATACCCGAGATATTCGACTTGGTGTTTTCCAAAGAAGCACTTCTTGGTATTGAGTCTGAGTCCTGAGCTTCAGATGGTATTGAATACTTCATAGGGATCTTATAAATGCTGCTTGAATGTCTCGGAGTAGATGATTACATCATCTATGTAGACTAGCACATTTCTCCTGATAAGATCCCGATAGACATGGTTCATCATTCATTGGAATGAGGCTGGGGCATTGCAGAGTCCAAATGGCATTCGAAGGTATTCATACTGTCCTTGTCTAGTGTTGAAGGCCATCTTGCAGATATCTTCCTTGGCAATAGGGATTACTTGGAATCCTTGGAACTGGTCAGTGGTGGTCATGTACTTGGCTTTTCCGAGGGCATTGAGGAGGTTGTCAATTCTTGACAGTGGGTAAGCATCTTCTGTGGTGACTTCATTGAGTTTTCTGAAGTCCATGACTAATCTCCATCCTCCTTTCTTTGGTACAATAATTGCAGGTGAAGCCCAGGGGCTTGATGAGGGTCTGATAACTCCATTTTGTAGCATTTCATCTATGTGTTGTTGTTCAAATTCGATCAAGTGGTGTTGTGTTCAGTAGGGGCGTTGTCGGATTGGTTTTGCATCTCTAGTATGTATAGAGTGCTCTCCATATTGGTATGGTGGGAAGTTATTGTATGTGGTGGTAAATATATCCTTGTATTCTTCTATCAACTCCTGTATCTGCTGTTGCTGGTCCTTGGTTAGAGTTGTCTCGATGTCGACAGCTTTGATTGCTGAGCTTGCTGAGTCTTCCTCCCTGGTACTGTCAGTCTCACTAGAGAGGGCTTACCATTTCCCAAAAACTTATAGACTTCTTCCTCATAGGTGTCTATCAGTGGTTCAAAATATCCCAGTGTTGTTCCTTTAGAGATAGTGATTACCTCAAAGCCCATGTTTCTGATAGGGATGTGGATTGGTGACATTTGGTCATGAATTCATTCCTCGGCCAAGAGCAGGTGATACTTCTCTCTAAGCTTCATTGACAGTTCGAATATCAAGTTTTCAGCTTCCATCGGAAGGTGCACATCAAGGCCTTGTTGCTGATATGGCTGCAGGATGATTTCCTCTTTTGCTGGGATGGGGTGGCAGATGTGGGGCCTCATTTGCCTGAACTGGGCAACTCTTGCTACATGGACCTTGAAAGGTGGTGCTGGGTTGGTGCTTCCGAAGCCTCCTTGTCCTCTCTTGGTGCTGTTCAGTTGCTCTGCCTCTTGAATGGTAGGCTGTGAAGTCCTGATGAAGAGGATCTGGCAGAGGGGCTTCAAGGGGTTGAAGTATCAGTAATGCCTTCTATGGTTGTGGATAATGACCTTCAGGGAGCCTCAGTAGTCTTGGTCAATGACTCCTCCTTCAATGGTGATTCCCTCAGCTACCAATGATGACCTGGATGCTAGTTGACCATAGAGTCCTGGTGGTATAGCAAGTGCAATCTGCAGATCAAAGGTCCTGGTACTTCTTGATCAGATTGTTGACTAGTAGGGGAGGCATAGGTTATATCCAACTGATCTTTCTGTTTGTATAAGAGGTGGCTGTGCCCAGGGTGATAGCAACTTGACTTGGACAACTGGCTGCATCTTGAGGAATGGCTCTCTAGCAGTTGCAATTGCAGGTGAGAACTCTATTCATCCTGGCTGGAAAAAGGACCAATGCACTCCTGTCTTCAGATTTCTTGTGTAGTTGAATCCGATTCTTCTGAGGGGGTCCAGAGCTTCCATGAGGGTGAAGGCAAGATTGACTCCTTCTTTTCCTTAGTGTGGGTGGCAATACCAGTGGATGATAGCGAGGACTTCCAGAGGTAGGTCCCAAATGGTGGTCTTGCTTTTGGCTTTGCAGTCTCCTTTGTGGTCAATCTTCCTGCACTTCCGGCAGGCCCAATGAATTCTAAGTTCTTGGAGAGTGGAATCCTTTCTCTTGACTTGACTTTTGTGGACATCTTTGCTGAAGTGGACACTTCGATGTTCACACTAGTAGTAGGTGAAGGTCTTCCCACAATCACAGTGCCCCTTCTTAACAAAGCCTTCATTTCGTTTCTTGACTTCCTTACTGGTGGGGTACCTCTTCTGGTACTTATCATAGGTTGGCAGAGTGACTTGAAGGGCTCAGGTAATATGGTAAGTACTGTTACTATCCCTTTCAATGGTGAGAGTCTCCATGGGTTGGCAGGAGAGGACCTTTTGCTGTTCTTGGTAGGTCTTCTTGAAGGTCTTTGGAGTCGGGGGCTGAGCTTGGCTGTGGACTGGTATCTTTCTCAATTCATCTTTATCACTAATTGTTGGCATTGGTACCTTTCTAAGATCCAGGGTTCAGCAGGTGTTGCAATCATCTCTTAGTGAATAGAAGCGGTTAAAGTGCTCACACATGCCTAGGCAGAAGACTCATGAAATCTGGTTTTCTATCAGTGGAGATAGTGGTTGTGTGGATGGTCCTGCGAAGTCAAGTGCTGCTCTTTCATTGTTGGCTCTGTCGATACTTGCTGCTAGACCTTTGATGTCAATAACTCCAACAAAGGATTCTTCTGGCTCACTATCTTGATCCCTTGGAGCATTGAAGTTACTTCCCATTTCTTGCAGGAAATTTGCTTCACTCTCATCATCATCCTCGGTAGTGGTGGGTGTGTCACCATGTTTTTGTCATTCAGTCTCAGGAGCTGAACTTGCTTTCCTTGATGATCCTCTTGACTTGATGGGTACCTTGTGCTTCTGTCCATGGATGGAGAAGACTAGGAGTTGCCTTCTGATATCCACATTGGCTCCAACTTGGTACATCCAATCTGTTCCCAAGATCAGGTCATAGGAGGTTGCCGGGGTGACAACAGCTTGAGGTACATTGAGGCAGGCTTTCCCTACTTGAATGGGGATATCTCATACAAGTCCAAGGGGGGTAGATACTGATCCATCTGCCATGATAACTCTTGCTTTGGTTCCTTCATCAATTCCCCAACCAATTCTCTCCAGCATCCTTTGAGTGATGATGCAGACTGCTGCCCCGGTATCAATAAGAATTTGGGCATTTTCTCCATGTATCTTTCCACTTGCAAGTCTTGTGAATTGATGTTCCTGTTGCCAATTTTCATACACCATATGGATAGTGCTGGGTTCTTGCATATGTGCTTCTTAGACAGGGAGTCTCTTGGTATCTTCCTTGGCTTTCTTCAGGAATTTTCACCTAACTTCTGGGGCATTCTTGAGGACTTGCTTGACAGTGAGGCCTGCATTCTGTTGATGGAACTGGTCCCAAAGAGAGGCTGCTGCGTGAGGTTTGCTGCTCCTTTGATGTTTGGTTCCTTGAGGGCAAAGTCTCTCATTCCTGATGGGTATCTCGTCTGCTGAGGACTCCACACTCATATGCTCATCTTCTTCGAGGTCAGGCAGGGAAGTAGTCCTTGATGCTCTTGATGGTCCAGCTTCAGGCTCAGGGGTGTCTCTTCTGACTCACTTGTCATTTTCCTGGGGAGTGTCCAAGGAGGAATGGGCATGCCTTGAGTGCTTGCCTGTAGATACTGTCACTGGCAGTAGTGGGGGTGGGATTCTTGGTAGTCTTCCTCATCCTCTGGTCTGTGCAGGGGTGGCATCCCAAGTCACCTTGGATGGGAAGGCTTCATAGTATGGATAGGTATCATCTTGATCATGAAGCCAGGCTGCTACTTCTTCCATTTCTCGAATCTCTTCATCCATCTGAATGAGGTTGACATTTCTGTCATTGGACTGAGTAGCTTGCTTCCTTGGGCAGTACCTTTGGATGTGGCCTTGATTTCTGCAGTAGAACAGATGGGGGTGTGGGGACCAGTTGTAGCTGAACCTACAGTTGCAGCTAGTGGTACCTGAGAAGAGCTCCTGTTGTCTTGTTGTCAATAGTCTGGCCTATTGTTGCAGCAGTAATCTTGCTGTCTTCCTCCTTGATTTTTCAGCTGTACTACTGTGATGGCTAAGTCCTTCATCTGTTTGGTGAGCATGGTCATGGGGTCCTCTTGTGCTCTTGGTGGCTGCTGCTGTTGCAGTTGACTAAATTGGACTAGAACTGAAGGTGGGGGTCTGTTCTCGTAGTTGGCCAACTGGGCTCTGAGAAATGCATTCTCTTGTATTCTCTTGCTATGCTTGGTAGATCCTTGAGGTCTTGGGGGTTCAGCTCTAGCTGGCTCATGGTGATCCTGCTGGGCTGGTCTGTAGTCTGCTTCCCAACATCCTTATGCTCCAGCAACTTGCTGCTCAATACTCCAATATCCCATCCTATTGACTTGCCTTCTGAGTTCTGGGTATAGGCTATTGAGGAAGGTAGTTGAAGCTAGTACCAGTTGGACTGTAGGCTGCAAGTTTGCCTTGATCATTTGTGCTTGGATCCAATAGTAGAAACTCTTCGGGGTTTCATTGGGTGCCTGAGTCATATAGATTAAGGCCTCCTGTGCTTGTTGGCGCTCAAGACCATTGAACTGCACATGGAGCCAGTTCTTGTGGATAATGCACCTTTGGGAGTAGTCTGCATTCTGAAGGTGGTTGAGACATTCTTGTCTATAAATATCTCCTTCAATAATCTTGGCTTGGTTATATCTCTGCAAGGCTGGGCCTCTCAAGAGTGACTTGATGATTCTAAGTTATCTTTGGGCATCTCATTGCTTAGCAGCTGCTTGTATCTTGATTTCTCCAATGAACTCCTCAATGTCTTCACTGTCTGCTCTGTAAAACTTCTGAAGGTAACTCATGTCTGGCTCATCTTCACTATCCTCATAGTCTGAGTCTAGTTTGGGAGTAGTGTTCCTTGAAGGTCCTTGTGGAGAGGGAGTCGGTGAAGGTGCTCGATATATAGAGAGTACTGATAGAGGGCAGTGTCTTGGTGGTGTAGGGGATCTGGGTCTGCTGATTAAGGCTGGAGTATAGGCTCTTGAAGGTAGTGATCTCCCAAGTGACTGGTAGTGGCTATCAAATACTGAGGCTCTGAGAGAAGCATCGTTCCTTGTCTCTTGTAGATTGTAGTGAGGAGTAAGGGACCAGGGTACTGAAGCTTAGATGACTGGTGGTGCAAGTGGACTGATGTAAATGATAATGGATTTTTCGGCCCCTTGTAGGTGTGAAGTAGTGCAGTCTGGTTCACCTTGCTGAAAGTCTGGGTTGCTATTGGTATGATAGTATAGGTTGAACTCATCTTCTAGGTTGTATGGTTGGTAATTCTCCTCTCCTTCAGGTGCTTCAAAATATGCTTGGTCTAGAGGAGTGGCTCAATTGATGATTGTAGTGATGTAGTCACTCTGGTCAGAGTTCTTCCTATATGTAGATTCGGGTTTGGTACTCCTCTGGGGAGTCATCTTCTAGATCTTGAAGCTGAAGGGGTTCTGGCTGGCCTCTGAGTTGTCTTCTCTCCCTTGAGGTCAAGCCGTAGTCTGGGTCACTTCTGTCCTCGGATTTGGTCTTCTGACTGCTATTTCTGAATAAGGTCTTGGCTGCTGTTCTGACAATAGTGTGGGCCTTCTTTTCTGCTGAAGAGGGCTGTCTCTATACTTGTTGCTGGCTGGATTCTCCTGGAGTCTCCAATGTAGATGGCTACTGGATTCTTGAGCCAAAAGGTCAGTCTTTAGAAAACTATTCCCAGTTGAGCCCCCAAAATGTGGCATGCATTTTGTATAACTTATAAGCTTCAAGCACAGCTCAATGTGCCACTTGATGAAGCATGTGATATGTGTCGAAACAAGAAAGAGATCTCCAAGTGGACAGTCATGTGATTGGCTCATTCAAATTGTTGTCAAAAGGTCAGAGGTTGATGAAGGTTGTTCGGGTCAATGGCTCAGATGTTTAGTGGATAATAGATGGACAATGGCTCAATATGCAGGTCAGTTATCAATGTGCGTGGGCTGTATCTTGAATATGCAGAGGGTCCGTGATGGTCAATAATTCTCTTCATGGTGCAGTATGGGTAAAAAAAACAGAGGTCGATGGCTCGCTTGTCTGTCTGACTTGTTAACTTGATGTCAGGTGAATGGAATGGTGGGTGACAGTCTTATATCCTGAGTGGTGAGTATTCTTGGGTTCCTTGGGTTTCGGGGTGGTCTTATTCTTGAATCTTGGAATGTCGAATGCATAGGTCTCACAACTTGAATGCATAGTCCGAATGGCAGTTAATGGGCAGTCAGGTCGAATGTGTGGGATTTTGGCAGTCAGACTGACAGGATCTCGGTGACAGTCTTGAATTAAGTGGGGGGTTTCTTTTAACTTGACAGTCTTCTTGAACTGAATGGCACAGTTTTCCTGGCAGCTTTCCTAAGTGGTAGCAATCTGACTTGAATCTTAGATGTGATTTCATTAACTTGGTGGTTGGTTTCCTTGAAGTTCATGGTGGTCTGTGGTGGCAAATTCAAATGGCAATCAGTTTCTTAATGAGCAGTCAGTTTCTTGGCAGTGGTCTCAAACATGGCAAGAGTAATTCTTTAACTCAAACTTCTGAGCTTTATTGCTCTAGTTGTCTTGTTCTCTGAATTATCTGGTCTCTTGGAGGCAGTGAGTGGTTTCTCTGTAAACTTCTTTTTACTTCAAACTTCAACTGATTGAGGTTTATTCACTCATTCTTCAGGGTTATTTTATATACATTGTGGTTGCTATTGCTATCTGGGGTTAACTATAGTATGGCTATATTATGGTTAAGCTATTGGTTTGTAGGCCATGATGTGACAAATGTTTACTGCTGAATAAGAATACAGATGTAATGCTAAATGCAGATGTGCCATTGGCTCGCTGGTGGTGAAGGGTGATTACTGGAATACAGATATAATAATGCTAAATATGGATGTGCCATTAGCTCACCAGCAGTGAAGGCTTTGGTGGTTAAACTATTGGCTTGCCAGGTAAGGGACGTCATACCAGCAGTTATGCCATGAGGGTTAGGGTCTTGTACTGCTGACAAGAAATGTTTGGGGGCAGCTATCTGTTATGGGGGTTAAACTATAACACACTTGTGTGGGGGGGTATTTGTAAGCAACAAGAGAGTGCAGATCTGTACTTTAAAGGGTATAGTACCCTTTGTCAGTGGCAAACAAATCATCTTGCTGGATTGTGACTTCATCATTCCACTCTTCAAAAGGGGGAAGTGCTGGCCAAGAGGTGAGGGGATAGAATAGTGGCCAATCATCTTCACAACATTCTTCAATCCTTGAACAGCTTGAATGTGGACAGAGGATTGGTAAACTTTCTGCTGCTCTACTTCTTCTGAGGACTTATCAGTTTCAGTGTCAGATGGGGCTGCTTCGGGAGTGGAATCTTGGGGTTCTTCAACCTTCTCCTCTTCAAAGGTAGGGACTTCTTGAGCCTCTTCTTGATTTGGCTCCCAAATGATGTGATGCGAATTGAGGTTAACAGAGTGGTGGGTAGTGGGTGTGGCTCCAGTAGGTACTTCTCTGGTAATGGGTGGTCCTTCAAATATCTCTATAAGGCTTATGAGGTGACCTTGGTGGTTGTCTCGGAGGGGGGTAGTATGGAAACCTAGCAAAGTGGGTTCAGTTTGTTGGCTTTTCACTACAATGCAGTTGCTTCCAATATAATCAGCTACTTCAGATTCCACCCAGTTGACTTCTTCAGTGGTAAGGTGGACAATATTCCTAGCAGTCACTCCTTGTAAGTGTGCAATGGCCCAGAGAACATGGCAAAAGATTTGGTAGATATGGAGAGCTCTTTTGATAAGCTGGCTGGTAGTTAACAATTCAGCAGCAAGGTCTTCCTGGTCATTTTCTTGGGTCTCATTGCAGAGGTGGTGGCCAATTTCATAGTCATGCCAGAGAGTTATCTGGTCAGTGGTGTTCTTGAGCTGCTGGGTCATGATGTATCAGTAGTTGATGAAGTATCCAAGGTCTTTGGTATAGAAGTTCAGATGGTCTGAGATATCTGGGTGCCAGATAGCCTTCTTGATGGCATCAAAGACAATGGTCTTGAGACTTGGCAGAGGATTAGAGCAGCAGCAGGTCTGTTTGGAGTGGCAGGTGGAAGGCATTGTGTATAGAGTATTTGTTTTTTGGTACTGGTTCTTGAGGCTGAGGCTGGGTCCTTTAAATAATATATTCTTCATTTTGGCTCAGATTATCATAGCTCCTTTTGGTAGAATCACTTGATAGATTAGGTTATTCATTTGATTGTCATGCTATCATATTGTCTGATCTTAGCAGTCACTCATATTCCATATTCTGATATTGCCAATTGTGCACATCACAATATTTATATAGACTTGAGTTGTTTGATATTTGCCAGGCAGTCTTATGCAACCTTGATACTATTGATAGGTTTAAATTGACCTTGAATAGCATCTGAGAATTTGCCCCAGACCTTTATTCAGCCAGAGAATCTTGTGTTCTGGATATAATTTTGCCACCAGATTGCAGTATTTCCTCAAAGAAGTATAGTAGCAAATTGAACTAGTACTGCTTTATTCAAATTTATCAGTTTGCTATACTGCTCCAATTGGAAAAGCCAAACATTGATAGACAGTTCTTCTCTTTGACCATTAAAGATATCAGGCTTCTGAGGCTTAATAGTAACTATTGTTAGAAATATTAGTACAGGTGCAGATATAAACTACATAGAGATCTTATTGTTCTTCTTTTCCATGTATTTTTGAAGTTGAGCAATCTGAGTCAATACAGTATACAAAAGACTTTTGATAGACTCAGTTGACTGGTTGGGAATTGGCTGTTCTTCCTCTTCTTCTTACTAAATGTAGGGAGTATTCTGTAGAACATAGATGTTGTAAGAGCTATTGTCCCAGCCATTAGTATCTATAGCCACAGTGTTGTAACTGGTTCTTGAGAGGTTTCTTGTTTAGGTAAGGCATAACTTAACCACTGCTATCAAGTATAATAGTTCTAGTTTATAAGTGAGAAAGTGACTATTTCTGAAAAGTTCTAAGTAGCTTGAAGAGTTACTCAGAGTTCTAGAAGATCTTATGGTTTCTAGAAGAAAATATTCTGAGCTTTATTCATAAAAACAGAGAGAATATTTATATAAGATCTGAAAGAAGGATCTGGAAGGATCTAAGAAATTAATAGAAATACTAAGAGAAAAGTTCTTAGCAAAGATGATAAATAAACTTCCATGAGTTTCTATGAAGTTTTGGGACTAGCTAAAACTGAAAAAGATATGATAAAAATGGCTTAGTATTAAGAAAGAATTTCTAAGTACTCAAAAGATACTAGAAGATTATGGAATATATTAGAAAAGATAAAGAAAAGAAGTATACTATGCTAAAATATTACAAAGAGGACAGCTAAATGGTAAAAGACTATATAAGATCAAAATGAATAGAATAAAGATGAACAAATTAAATAAGAATAAGACAGAGTTAGTAAACAAGATGATAGTGGCAAATAAAGCAAAGATGAAGAGAATGATAAATGATCTGAGCTTATAATTCAGAATGATAAAATGTTTCTAGACAATGAGGTACTTCTGAATGATAAGATACTTCTAGACAATAAGGTACTTCAGGATGATGCTGTGGAAGATTATTTGGTCAGATATATAGAACAGATAGTTAAGTGAGATAGAAAAAGAAATAGATAAGTTGTTTTTGGAAATTAGTTCATGAATTATAGTTTATATATGTATTATAGCTTATTCATGAATGTGAATTGAATTTTTGTATCATAATTTAATAGATCAATGAGCATCAGCAACCTTTGTCAGAAATATAAGATTAATAAAGTGATCTGGAAGCTTACAATAGATATATATACTACTTCAATATCTTTTCCTTAAAGACCTTTTTCTAAAGTATAATAGTAATTCAAAAATAAATATTATTGTCAAAATTTTGAAGGATATGAGCTTAAAGGCCAAAGATAGTAATTGTTCAATTTATACTATAGTAAGTATTTTATTTACATTCTGTTAGTATATTTATTTGGCAGTTTACAAACTTAACCATTTTCATTTTCATTAAAAAAATAGCTATACTATCAAATTATAGTCTACAATTCCCACATTTATAAAGTCTTTAACAAAAATTTTAATTAAA
>RQIL01022220.1:0-19240 GCA_003951145.1 Jimgerdemannia lactiflua | reverse complement strand
TCTGTAAGCGGACACAGTGGTAGCACCGGGACACCCACCATGTCGTAAGGACCCCCAATAGAGTTTCTAGCTCGTAGAGCGTGCGATCGAGCTCGAAAACCCTAACTATACTCGAGAGCGGCCCAATTGAAATAATAATAATAATAATAACCTCTAGTGCGCGTGGAGTCGGGCGACGCCAAAGGCTAAGCAACGAGAAGAATTGGGAAAGCGTCGGCTATATTTTCGAATCATTGTCGCGCGATTGACGCAGGTAAAATACCGGCGGGGGACCTCGGACTCAACTTTGAGAGTTTCTCTCTGGTGGGTTAATCGAAAGTTGTATTCACCTCACTCCCTTTCTTACTAAATGGGTCGAATCACACGAACCTGGTCCCCCCTCCCCCCAAAAAAAAACAACACAATTTGGCCAACCTCATGTCTGTTACTCGTTTCACAAAATCGCGTGTGCAGTACGATCCGAGCGTCTTTTTCGAGCTCATATGTATGTTGAATTATACTACCAAACACCAGCTGAGTCATGCCGACCTCATGCTGCGCTTATCAATACAAACTGGCCGCCCAAGCAAAGAGTACGTTCCATTCATCCGAAACGAGCCCCAACTTTGTGCAAGTTACCGAAAACTGTAGTCACATGACCTGAAAAATTTCAGCGTGGTGGCTGTTTGCCCCTGTGGTCAATGTTTCCCACGCCCTGTTTTAGGCCCATGCTCACCTTCCCTGCCCGTCTTCTATCACTATGTGTAGTGCTCCTAAACGAATCGAATCAATAATATGGGGCGCAATTTTTCAAAACGTGCCTTAGTTCAATGAGCGATAAAGCATGTTTTGAAAAATCAAGCCCCATATGATTACCTGATAAAAATATGTAAATTTTATTATGCTGGATTTGCCTATATAAGGTGATCTGTTGACATTGGTTGGAGAGAGCAGCTACCATATAAGAGGTTTTTGTGGGGAGTGATAGATAGTACACATAGGATTAGTCTCTGGTAGGAGGGAAATGAGCAGTGGGGATCAGATATGTGGCAGTTGTAACATTTTAGCATAGTTTATTTCTTTTTCTTTATCTTTCTAGTATTTTCCATAACCTTCCAGCACCTTTTGAATGATTAGAAATCCTTTCTTGGCACTAAGCCACAGCTAGAACATTCTTATCACTTCCATTCCAGTCTTAGCTAGTCATGGAACCTCATAGAACATTGTGGATCTTTATTTGTCATCATTGCTGAGAACCTTCCTCTTGGTATTTCCATTAATTACTTAGATCCTTCCAGATCTTTCTTTCACATCTTATATAAATATCCTCTCTGTTCTCTCGAATAAAGCTCAGAATATTTTCTTCCAGAATCTATAAGATCTTTCTGAACTCTTAATAACTCTTCAAGCTATTTTAAGCATTTAGAAATAAGTCGCTTCTTTATTTAAGAAACCAAAACTATTACACTTAGTAGCAGCAGTTAAGTTACACCTTGCCTAAACAAGAAACCTCTCAAGAACTAGTCAAATGCTATGTCCATGGACTCCAATACCAATGCCTGGGATAACAATATCTACAGCATTCCTTATGGCAACTATGTCCCACAGAATACACCCTACACTCAGCAAGAAGAAGAGAGGAAATAGCAAATTCCTACTCAGTTATCCAGGACTCTAGAAAGCCTCTTATACACTGCATTGGTTCAGATTTCCCAACTTTAAGAATATCTAGATAAGAAGGAGGGCAAAGCTTCTGCACAGTCTATACCTATATCTACAATAATATCCCCGACTGCAGTTACTATCAAGCCTCAGAAGCCTGATACCTTTGATGGCCAAAGAGAAGGACTGTCCACCAATGCTTGGCTTTTTCAATTAGAGCAGTATGGAGAACTAACTAATTTGGATGAAGCAGTATTAGTCCAATTTGCTGCCACACTCCTCTAAGGGAATGCTGCAATCTGGTGGTGAAATTATATTCAGAACACAAGATTCTCTGGCTGAATCAAGGTCTGGGGCGAATTCACAGATGCTATTAAAGGCTAATTCAAACCTGTCAATAGCACCAAGGTCATGTGAGACTGCCTGGCAAATGTCAAATAACTCAAGTCTGTGCAAGCATATAATGTATAATTTCTATCTATCCTACTGGAGCTGCCTTATATCACTGAAGATGAGAAGGTTGACAAGTATATCTGAGGTCTCAAAGGACAAACCCGAGTTTGTGTTGAACTAGAAGAACCCAAAGACCTAGACACTATAATGAAAATTGCTGATAGATTTAATGTCATTACCTATGGCAACCACTTCAAGCAGAAGAGACTGCCATTCAACAATAACCCCAGAAGGGAGGAAACCAAAGTCAGAATCATTGGACCTGCTCTCATGGATCTGGACACCATTGACAAGAACAAGAAAAACAAGCTTACACCCAAGGAAAAGGAGTGCCTTAAGAAAGCTGAAGCCTGCTTTTTTTTGCCAACAGTCTGGCCACATTGCTACAAAATGTCCCAAGAAGACTACTGAACCCAAGAGGATCTTGGTCCTGTCCAAAGATACCCAAGATCATCAAGTCAAACAAGAAGTTGTGCTCAATTTTATGTAAGTCAACCCCAAGGCCCAGATCCCTCAAGCACAATCAGAAGGAGCCATTGGTTTGGACCTTCAATCTGTTCAATAAGTCACTATTCCTGCTCATGAAAGAAAGCTCATTCTAACTGGCCTTGCAGTCGAAATACCCAAGGAACATTATGCAAGAATTGCACCAAGATCTGGTCTCAGTATTAAGTACTCACTGAATGTTGGTACTGGAGTTATTGACCCTGACTTCCAAGAAGAAATGCAAGTCTTACTAGTCAACCATAAGTAGTGCTCCCAACAAATCAAATCAAATCGAATTTGACCCAAACTCAATTCGATTTGATTGAATCAAAGGTCCAATTCGATTCAATTTGAATTGAATCAAAGGCTAATTCGATTTGAGTTCCAATTTGAACCCTATTTTTCGAAATGTAATAACTTGACAAATACACATCCAAATTCAATGATCTTTAGTTTGTTAGATTCCTCTTATATAGGGAAATCTAAAAAACTAAAAATAATTGAATTTGGACATATATTCATCGAGTTATTACATTTCGAAAAATAGGGTTTGAATCAGACCCTCGATTTGATTCGAATTTGATTCAATTCAAACTTAATTCAAATTGAAAAATCCCCAATTTGATTCGATTCGAATGATCCTCAATTCAATTTGATTTGAATTGATTTGATTTGTTTGGGAGCACTAACCACAAGGACCAACCTTATACTGTCAATGAAGGTGACAGAATTGTACAGCTCATTCTGGAGTGAGCCACCCTGTCTGCCATCAAAGAAGTCACCAAGTTGTCTCCAACCAAGCGAGATCAGAAAGGCTTTGGCAGTACTGATCAAGTTGCTAGCATAGCCAAGAACTGAGCCAACTCAATGCTCATCTTCAAAGGTCTAGTCAAAGGTCAAGAACTAGATATTCTCATAGACAGCAGAACTGTTGGAAACTTCATCAACAAGAACCTCATCGATAAACTCAAGATTCTCACCAAGCTAGCTGGCAAGAATGGTGGAGTTGTCACTGCTGATGGCACTACTCTACCAATCGACTCAATTGCCACTAAACTTCCCCTCAAGATTCAGAAGTACTGGGAACATTTAGATTTTGAAGTGGCACCCCTAGGAGATTATGACCTGATCTTAAGCAAGCTCTGGCTTATGCGACACAACTCATATATCGATTGGACCAAGAATGAAGTCACCCTAATTCAAGATAGAGTCAACATTACAATCAAGCCAGATAAGACTCAGATGAAAACTCCAATTGCCACTCTTTCAGCAATTCAGTTCAAGAAGGCTCTGAAGGAAGCTACCTGTACCTTTGTTATACTGATCCGACCCAAGAAAGAAGACAAGAAGCTATCAATCAGCAAAAGTATCGAGCTACTGCTGAATAAGTACAAGGATGTCTTCTCAGACAAGCTACCTGGTCTACCACCTTCAAGAGACCATGATTATGAAATCAAGCTGATACCAGATGTGGCCATTCCTAAGAAGAAGATGTACTGCATGTCACTACTTGAAATTGAAGCAGTCAAGAAGAAACTCAATGAACTCATCAAGTGAGGAGCCATTCAGCCAAGCAAATCACCTTTTGACTCCTCAGTCCTATTTGTCAAGAAGAAGAATGATATCTTGCAAATGTGCATCAACTACTGTGCACTCAACAAGATTACTGTTAAGAATCATTACCCACTGCCACTCATCAACCAAATCTTTGATACTCTCAAGAATGCCAAACACTTCATCAAAATTGATCTGACCTCTGGGTATCACCAAATTTGCATCAAACCAGAAGACATACCCAAGATGGCATTCATGACACTATTTGGACTATATGAATTTCTAGTTATAGCCTTTGGTCTTACCAATGCACCAGCAACCTTTCAAGACCTTATGCAGACTGTCTTCAAGGATCAGCTCTATATTTTTGTACTCGTGCACATTGATGACATCCTGATCTTCAGCAGCACTGAAGAAGAATATCTCAAACACCTTGAACAAGTCCTCAAGATCCTCTGCAAACACAAGCTTTATGCAAAGCTCAAGAAGTGTGAGTTCTTTAAAGATCAAGTCGAATATCTTGGACACATTGTATCAGCCAAAAGAATTCAAGTAGACCCAAGAAAAATACAAGCCATTGAACAGTGATCTGTACCAGCAAGTCTCACTGAACTTAGGTCTTTCCTTGGTCTAGCTGGATACTACTATTGATTTGTCAAGAACTTTTCTGGCATAGCAAAATCTTTGATAAACCTCCTGTAAAAGGAACCCAACTCCAACCTCTATATTCCCTACATCTGGGACACCTTCTGCCAACAAGTCTTTCAAGAACTCAAGAACTACCTAACCCATGCACCTGTTCTTAGAAATATGGATCTGAACTTGAAGTTCACTGTTACTACTGATATATCCAACTTCACAATTAGTGCAGTCATCTCTCAAGATGATGGTCAAGGACACAGACCCATTGCCTTTGAGTCAAGAAAATTGTCCCCTGCAGAACAAAACTCCTGGCAATCATTCATACCCTCAAGACCTGGCAACACTACCTAAAAGGAGTTAAGTTCAATGTGATCACAGATTACAGAACATCAATACTCAACCAACTCTTTTCTGTCAATAAGCCAAATAGAGTCAGCTACTTCAGACCTTTACCCCAAACATCATCTATAAGCCTGGCAAAACTCTGGTTGTATCAGACAT
The DNA here is from genome assembly GCA_003951145.1 of Jimgerdemannia lactiflua. Lineage (NCBI taxonomy): Eukaryota > Fungi > Mucoromycota > Endogonomycetes > Endogonales > Endogonaceae > Jimgerdemannia > Jimgerdemannia lactiflua. The sequence goes on along the minus strand of RQIL01022220.1, from coordinate 13,963 downwards.
ACTCTCAAGAAGGCCTGACCTTGTTGCCATTTAACAAATTACCATGGTGCCTGAATTCCTTAACCAGATCAAGACTGCTTACGAACAAGACTCTCTGGTTCTACAAAAGGACACCAAGGAATTCAAAGAAAAGTACATCTTCAAGGACAATCTCATGTACCATCAAGACAAGGTCTACATTCCTGCCAACCCTGAACTATGATATAAGATCCTTCATGAACATCATGACTCCCCACTAGCTGGTCATCTGGGAACTGAGAAGACCATCAAGAACATTCAATGAGACTACTACTGGCCAAACATGCTCAAGAAAATCAAGAAGTATGTTCAAAGCTATGATCTTTGCCAAAGAAATAAATCAAGCAACCAAACACCTACTTGTCTTCTACAACTGTTATCAATTCTGATCAAGAAGTTTGAGCAAGTCACAATGGACTTCATTGTACAACTCCCATGAACCAAATCAGGCTATGATTCCATCATCATATTTGTGGACCACCTGACCAAGATCACAATTGCCAAGCCAACTACAACCAATGCCACTGCCCCTGAAATCACAAGAATCTTCTTCAAGTCTATCTTCCACCAATATGGACTTCCCTGAGTAATTGTCAGTGACCGTGACCCCAAATTCATAAGTCACTTCTGGCAAGCACTCTTCAAGACTCTTGGAATCCAAATTGCTATATCCACTGCCTTCTACCCTCAAACCAATGGACAGACTGAGCAAATGAATAGAACACTTGAACAAATGCTCAGAAACTATGTGTCTTATGAGCAAGATAATTGGAACCACTACCTGACCTATGCCAAGTTCACCTACAACAATGCAGTCCAATCATCTACTGATCTTTCCCCTTTTCAGTTACTATACGGTCAAAATCCTGAGACCCCTGCAAGCTTAGTCTCATTCCAGCAATCCAGTCACACATAAGTCCACACCACTTAGAACCTTATTAACAAAATGGATTCCCTTGTTAAGATCACTACCACAAATCTGCAAAAGACTCAACAACACCAAGCTAAGTACGGAGATAAGAAATGACATGATGTCAACTATACTATTGAAGATATGGTTTTACTCAAAGCTGACAACATCAAGGCCTAATCTCAAGTCAACTGCCAGTTAGCCAAATTCCAGCTCAAGTACCTTGGACCCTTCAAGATCACTGAGCAAGTCTCTACCTACTTCTACCATCTCAGTCTACCAATAACCATGCATATACATCCAGTATTCCATATATTACAACTCAAGGCCTGGAACCAGTCACCCCCTTACCCTGGCCAAATTCCAATACCCTCAGCACTAGTTATGGTTAAAGACCACATTGAGTATGAAGTTGAGAAAATCTTGGACAAATGAGTCCAATACTGTCACATAGAATACCTAGTCAAGTGGATGGGCTACCCTGAATACAATGCTACCTGAGAACCCACCGCCAATCTTAAGAACTCTCAAGACCTCATTCAAGAGTTCGAGCAAAAAGAAACTCATTGACTGTCTATGAGGTTCTCCTCTTGAATAGTAGATGACCTACTATACTGATCAGGTACATTACGCATCAGGGCACTCTAAGGGATACAGCATCAGCAATAAGACCCACAGAAGAACTCTGTAAACCCTACAACTAATGAGGTTTGAACCAGTTCTCATCCAATCAAGATGATATTTTGGCCCTCGCCTTATACAAGGATGGCCAGTCCTTACCAATGAGCCAATATATTTTATTTGTCTTTTCTTTTGGTTTTATTTTCTTATGTTACCTTCCAAATTCAATGAGGACATTGATTCTTAAGGAGAGGGAGATGTAATATTTTAGTGTAGTTTATTTCTTTTTCTTTGTCTTTCTAGTATTTTCCATAATCTTCTAGTACCTTCTGAATGATTAGAAATCCTTTCTTGGCACTAAGCCATAGCTAGAACATTCTTGTCACTTCTATTCCAGTCTTAGCTAGTCACAGAACCTCATGGAACATTGCAGATCTTTATTTGTCATCATTGCCAAGAACCTTCTTTTTAGCATTTCCATTGATTACTCAGATCCTTCTGGATCCTTCTTTCATATCTTATATAAATATCCTCTCTGTTCTCTTGAATAAAGCTCAGAATATTTTCTCCCAGAATCCACAAGATCTTCCTGAACTCTTAATAACTCTTCGAGCTATTTTGAGCACTTAGAAACAAGTCGCTTCCTCATTTAAGAAACCAGAACCATTATAACTAGAGTAAAAATTGAACCAAGGAATACCCATATAGTCCCAACTGCTATAGTCAACAAGAATACTCAACAACAACAATCACAACCTCAAGAGCCAAGAAAGGCTGATCCAATAGAGGAACTGGCCAAACAGTTTGCAGAAATGACTGCATATCTCAGTAATATAGTCAAAGAGTTCAAGAGACAACTGGTGCAGAAGTTTGCTACCATGAATGAAAGACAATCAGTAACATGCTACAAATGCAAAGAAGGTCATTATACCTCAGAGTGCATGGTAGAGAACAAGTGCAAGGCTCAGCCAAGTAATGCAACTAGGAATCGAGAACAAGCAAACACTATCACCTTTGAGGAAATTGGTGAATCAGAGGAAAATTAGGAGGAATGGGAAGCTTACCCTGCCACCTCAAGTAAGAAAGATACCTGAGCTACTCTTTATAAGAAGCCTGTAGGCAGACCTTCAAAGAAGACTCAAGTACAGACAAAACAGCCAGAAGTGGTCATTGAAAAGAAGACTCAATAAAGTGAGGCTGACCAAGATATGGAGTTAGAATAAGATGCTGAGCTTGAATAAGCAGTAGAAGATATTATCTGCAATACCACTCTGTCAAGTGAAGGAAAAAAGAAGTAGAAGTTATACAAGACCAAGACCTTCAAGTATGATATCTTCAAGGATCTCAAAGACCAAAAAGTCAATGCAACCTTTGACCAACTGGTAGAAATTCCAACTTTTAGATAACAAATAAGAACAGAAATCTCAGATATCAGAAAGGATCAAGATTGGAGAATCATTGAAGCCAACAATGCTCAAGAAGACTCAGATGAAGAGAGTAAAGACAATCAGAAAACATTAGCTTATGCCACTTGTCAGATTGAAGACCGAGTCTTTGAAGCTATCATTGATACTGAAGCTGGAGGATGCCTCATCACCAAGAAGGCAGTAGATTGCCTGGGTTGGGAAATAGAGGAAGCCACCAAACTGGTATTTGTCATAGCTGATGGAATGTGAACAATATCCTTGGGAAAGATCCAGGTTGTCCCAATTAAGTTTGGAGAAGCCACCATTTCTGTAGATATTATCATTACTAATATAACCAACTATGACATCCTCATTGGTAATCAATGGCTTCACAAAGCCAAGGCAATGATCAATCTCAGTGCTCAGAAGATGCAGATTGTCTATTGGGGTAGGAAGATCAGAATTCCCATCAACATCCACAAAGGAGTCCACCCTGAGATAGAGGAAGAATAAGAAGAAGAGGCCTATATGGTCACTACAAAGAAAGGAAAAGACAAGCAGTTGATAAAAGAAGAATGGTATATGAAAATTGCAAATGTATATGCACCACAAGGGGTATGCCCTCATGGCAAAAGAATGTACTGTGCCCAGCACCTGAATCACTACTACTTCTGTATCATCAGGGTAAAGAAGATCACCAGCAAGACAAAGAAGAACCAGGAGAAAATAGAAGACAAACTATCAGAACTTCTTGATGACAGTGATGATGAAGTTGAGGATATTATAGTCAAAATCCAAAGGATCCACCCAGATACAGTCATGCCATAGTACAAATCAAAGAATGTAGCTGAAATGGACCTATCTACTATTACATGCACCATACTCGAACCACAGACCACAGACCAGAATCGAAGTAACTATTCTACCAAACCACATTGGGATCCTCAAGACAAGAAGTAGCTTAGTGAAAAGTGAAATATCCATAGAAAGAGAAGTCATTGATTTAGATTATATAGGAAAAATCCTCCTTCTTGCCAGAAACCACAACCCAACAATTTCATTTGAAGTAAGGAAGAAGGATTGGCTGGCACAAATGCTCATCCTATCTGTCCTTAATCCAAGGATCAAAGAAGTCTCTAATATCAGACAAACTGAGTGAGGAAGAGCTGGATTTGGCTCTACAGAAAGAGGAGTCTTTATAGCAACCAAGATTACTAAACTAGAGTACAAGAAGGGGAAGAGCCAAGACAAACACACCTATATAATCAAAAGAAACTTCCCCCTCAGAAAAGAATTGCAGAACCTCTTGCATGTATTTGAAGATATACTGGCCACAGACTTCAAGGACATCAAGACCAAGAAACCTCTATACTACTATGATATCAATATTGAAGATGCAAAGCCAATTTATCAGAAGGCCCATCCTATCCCACCAGCTTATAGAGAATGGCTCAAGATGGAAATCAAGGAGATAGAGGAATCTGGGATCATTAAGGAAGCCAGCAGCCCTTGGTCATCACCTATAGTCCTTGCACCAAAGAAAGAAAGCCAACTAGGAGAATTTGCACCCAGACTTTGCACAGACTACCAAAAACTTAATGAGGTTACTGAAAAAGACAGACAATCACTACCCAATATTGACAACATTCTCATCATATTGGAAAATGAGGCACAATTCTATACTACTCTCGATCTGTTCTCTGGATTCTACAAAATTGGCCTTATACCAGAAGCCAGCAAAAGATCAGCCTTCATCACTCTCGATAGAACCTATGTCCATATTCACATGCCCTTTGGAATGTGCAATGCACTAGTAAGTTTTCAGTGAATGATGAATAGCATCTTCAGAGATTTCATGGAAAGATAGATGATGGTATATACATATAGATGATGTAATCATCTTCAGTAGAGCAGCCGAGGAATACTTAGAATATATCAGGGAAATTCTCAGACAACTTCGCAAGTATGGCCTCTACATTAAGCCCAAGAAATGCAAATTTGGAGAAAAAGAGATTGCTTACCTTAGACATATTATTAATCATAATGAAATGCACACAGACTCTACCAAGATCAAGGCAGTAGCAGTCTACTCAGTACCCACAAGCATTACTGAAGCCCGAGCCTTCATGGGACCAGCATCCTACTATAGGAGATTTATTCACAGATTCTCTCATGTTGCCAGCCCTATCTACAATCTGTTTAGGAAGGAGGTCAAGTTCTAGTAGACCCAATAGCAGCAACAAGCCTTTGACAAACTCAAACCAGGTTAATACAGGCTCCAATTTTGAGAAGACCTGACTAGACCCAAAAGTTCATCCTGCAGACAGATGCCAGTGTAATGGGACTTAGGGCTGTCCTAGCACAAAAGAAGAATGGTGCCGAATATGTGGTGGTCTATCTCAACAGAGGTACCTGTGGCGCTGAGCAATCCTATGAATCATATAAGCTGGAATGCCTTGCAGTTATCTGGGCTGTAGAAAATTTCCACTACTACTTAGTCAGAAGATACTTCACTATCCAGACAGACCACTTGGCACTCACCTGGTTGCTCACCACCAGTGAGCCAAATGGAATCTATGTCTGATGGATTATGAAGCTACAAGCATATGATGCCACAATCACCCACTACTCTGGAAGAACTAATGTCAATACTGATACCCTCTTATAGATACTCTGAAGGACCTAACCTCCACCAAATCATCATGAATAGAGAGCTGTACTATGGAATAATCAGCTACCTGGGGCAGCAAAAGATGCCCTCACATCTGGAAGAATGAACAAAAATAATTATTAATTGAACATGGAAACAATTCAAAACTTATGGAGAAATACTCAAGAAAGGATAGCAATTAGTCATCTCTGAGCACCAGAAGAATCAGGTGATCAAGGAGGTACATGAGTAAGGCCACTTAGGAGAAACTAACATATATGACAAAGCAAAAAGAACCATATGGTGGCCAGGAATGGAAGAAGATATTAGATAATTTGTCAGAACCTGTGACAAATGCTAGAAGCAGAAGCAAGACCAATAGAATCAAGCCCCTGAATCAGCAGACATTGAGCCAATACCATTTGCCCACATTGCAATAGATGTAATTGGCCCCCTACCCCTGACATTGACAGGCAACTGATATATCATTGTGATTGTAGACCTCTTTACAAAATGGGTAGAGGCTGGGTCCCTTAAGAAAGCCAATACACAATCAATTACTGATTTCTTATACAGAGAAATCATCTGCCAATTCAAGACCCCAAAGCAAGTTACCACAGATAGAGGAACAGAATTTGTTAATCAGTTCCACAAAATCCTCTACAAAAAGTATAAGATCCAACATATCAAGACTACAGCCTATCATCCTTAAGGAAATAGACAAGCAGAACAAACCAACAAGACCCTCAAGAATGTCATTGCCAAGATCTGTGATGAATATAGAAACTAGGACTACTATCTTTCAATAGTATTATCCACTCTGTGGGATATTCGATCACAAAGTACCCATTTCACACTACAAGAAATGCTATTTGGAGAAGAAAGTTCTAATGGAAGTTTATCAGCAAACAATAATGCAATCTGGAAGCATATGGATATAGAGATATGGAGATTATATCAGATTAGGAAAAAGGCAGAGAATTACATCATCAAGGTACAGGCACTATAGTGGAATAATGTGGAAAAGACTCATAAACCCCTAGAGATTATTAAGATAGGAGATAAGGTCCTGGTGTACCAGAACATAGTAGAAGCTTCTTGGTCAAGAAAACTGGAGCCCAAATGAGAAGGACCTTATCTGGTGCAAGATATAAAAGAGACTACCTTTTGGCTACGAAAGCTCACAGACATAATAATCCCCACTACTATTCATCGAAACCAACTCAAGAAGTATCATAGCTAATAATCAAAGTACTGCAACAGTACTCAAGATCACTAGTGCTGCCCAAAGAGCCATTGAGAGACAATGGCATACCACAGAGCCTCCAACTATAGAAGAGTCTTATGACAGTATTAGAAGTGTTGTGCAGACCCATCTCTCTCGAATCTCATACTTCAAGGCCTATCAGCATCATACAGAATTCCAAGAGTACTTCAAACTTGGGCAGATACTCAACCAAAACCAGAACATAACTAAAGATGATTAGATCACCAAATGCCAGCTCTCTTACTCCCAGATTACTATTGTTAAGAGAATCTATAAGCTATTTCAAGATAATGAATCAGTACTTACCTATATCCAAGGAATAATACTCTCAGACTTCGAGTGAGTTAGGTGGCACCATTGGGAAACTATGGTGCAACAAATTGCCCAGTACAAGACCATTTCAGACCATCGAAGCCTGAGAGTTTAAATAGATATTTCAAGAATGAAACCATCTATTCAGGAAGAAGTTGTGATGGTAGAGTCAAATTTGGAAGAAAGAATAAGGGATAGACATTTGATCATAACCAGTCCCAAATTAGTATAGCCTTATAGTTAGCAGTCCCTGATTTGGCCAATGTCTAAAACATTCTGCCAATGTTGAAATCGAATACCCAATATAGTATAGTATTTTGCCAATGATAAAATTATTCTGCCAGTGGTAAGATTATTTCGCCAATAGTGAAATGACTCATAACTTAGCTACATAACTTGACCACTACCTTATAGCTAGTAAACTTGTATAAATAACCCAGTATCTTAGAGTGAATAAAACCTCAGATCGAAAGTGTTAGGATAAAGAACAAGTATATCAATAAAGAACCTTTAAGATTAGCTCTTTAATATATTTGGCCTCACAGAACTACTGACTCTGGGAGTCAAGAAGACAAGAACTCAAGATAAAGAAATCTGACATACTTACCAAGTTTAGTGTCCACTATGTTACAATAGTTCTAGAGGAGTTCTGGATTATTTCTGGAAGTTCTGGAAGTTCTGAAAGACTGTTTCTTTAGGTCAGATCAATTACATATGGAGTATGCCCTCTATACTTATTGATATTCAAAATAGGATTGATGTCTCAACCAAAGTCACTTTTGGACTTATTCTGAATTTTAGGATTTCTATATTTCAGAAAGTTCAGAAAACTAAGACTAGCTTAGTTGAATTAGTATACTGCTGTAGATAATATCCAATCAAAAGGTTTCTTCAAGTAGTTAGAAGTGAGAACTTATATAGTATAGATTTACTTAATAATTGTTGAGGATTATTATATATTTATTTGATATTTATAATATTGTGATATTGACTAATACTAAGAGTGATTATATATAGAGAATATTTTATTAAGTAATTTTAAGTTAACTTGAGTAAGAGACTGAGATTTGGAAAAGAAGCTATATATTTATACAAGTTGAGTGACTATCTGGACTAGGCTAAATATAGATTCAACACTTTAGTACTAATAAATCAGAGTATAGTCATATAGTACAATTTATAAACTAATAGGTCAGGAGGTTATCTAACTGATGAGTTGGAAAGTGGTCACTATTTAGAAATTAATTTAACTATACTAATGACTACTAAACTATTTATAGATTTATATGCTGTCAGGGTACTTATTGATGAGATTATTATCAATGATATTATCTCTAATAAAGTAGTTACCTATAAAGAGAGATTCTTTGATCAGATCTCTATTTTTATCTCAGATAATAGTAGATTGAAATAAATTAGTCATTTCACAAGAGGGCATTATTTGTTTCATAAGTTGGATAAGATATTAGTGGATAGAAAAGGAGTGCAATATCTTCATTGGATTCACTTTTGGTATATCTTTAATAGATTATAGCACTGTAGGTTGCAGAGTTATAATATACTGAAGGTTGCTATTCATGTCATTTATACTCAGAAAGTGGAGTTGTTAGTTGTTCTTCAAGAGTAGTCTGGAGGTACAGATCATATTTATCTATTTCATCATTATAGTTGAAATAGTCAGAAATGAATATAGATTGATACTTATGCTATTGGTTTTCTCTCTAATAGGTTTTATAGGCAGTAATGAACTATTATAAGTTCATTAGTAAGATTGACAGAGGCCAGATCCTTCTTCCACTACCATTCACATTACACACATTTTCAAACACACTTTTGAACAGTTTATTAGAAAAAGCAACTAACAAAATGGCAACAATTCAATCTCCTGGTTGGCCTATTGAGTCAAGACCTAGTAGAGTATTCCAATAGCAGCAAGGGAAGGAAGGGTATGGACTGGGGATAGGGTCTTTTGGGAAGGAGACTGTCAGGAGTGGTGTAGAGAGTAGATAAGAAGCTGGAGGAGAGGAGAGGAGTGAGGGACCGGTGAGCTTCACAGTAGCTGTGAAGAGTGGGGCTGGAGGGGGTGATAAGAAGAAATGGCAGTAAGTTGAAGGAGTAAAGGGGAAGCTTGGTGGCAGTGAGAGTGCTAGGCCAGGCAGCAGAGGGCAGAAGGCTAGTGGAGGTGGGGCTGGCAGAGATGGTGTGACTGCTGATAGTAATGGAACTGGGATCTGGAAAAAAAAGAAGATGTAACTATTGATCAACCCAAGGGGACAGTTGAGAGATCACCAGTGATATACAAGGGTGACCTAGCTGATGGTGTGATGGGGCTGATGGTGGCACCATTACTCAAGAAGTCTATCTTGGAATTTACAGTCATACTTAGCTTCCGAGGGCTAGCAGTGATAGCTAGGGCAGTACTGGTGCTTCTGGGCAGGCAACTGAGTGAGGTGGCCTTAGTTAAGTTTCTGAAAGGGCTGAAAGGAGTGGAAGTTGGATTTGTCAAGAAAGAGTATATATTGGTGGTGGTGGCCAAAGGGGTGCGAGTTGGAGAGGTTGCTGTCTCAATGATGAGGTGTCTGTGCTGAGACCCAAGAGTGGTGCATCTGGTGATCAAGGGGGTCCTGACAGTATCGATGGAGGAGACAAAGAAAAGGGTTGAAAGGGCAATGCGAGAGTATGGTGAGATGGTAGATATTGAATTTTAGATATGAGAAGAGATATCATTCTACATGGAAGATGTTGAGATACAGCTGAGAGTGACTGGGAAGGAGATGACAGGGAAGGAAGGTGATTGGCCCAGAGTATTGAAGTGGGAGCTCTTTGAGTACAAGGTATCTAGAGTCAGGGGCTCAGAGAAGGAGAAGAAGGACTTATTGATGGTGCTTTGGGAGCTGGAGAGAGCAGTGGAGCAGAGGGAGAAGGCATGGCAAGCTTTCAAAATAGTGACAATGGTAGTGGATATCAATAGAAAAAATATGTGAGTAGACAAGGTATTATAGAAAAGGGCTTAGGAGAAGAAGCAGCAGCAGGAGCTTCTTGTGAGACTTGGAACAGGTACTAAAGAAGAAGGGTCAGAGGTGACTGCAGAGGGAAGTGGAGGGCAGAAGGGGTCTGGAGAATCTATGTCCTCTGAGCATGCCCCCCAGTGGGGTAAGACAGGCACTGTGGAGGAGAATGTCTTTAATGACTGGAGGCCAAAGAGAGAGGCTGACAGGAATAAGGAGAATGTGAGGCCTGAGGATGCTACTAGAGGTGGAGGGGCAGCAATGAAGGATATTGTAATGAAGGGTATGAAGAATGTCCGATTTGGTGTCCCAGAATTGGCCTTGGGGGGCCAGGTCATTGCAGTGTCTAGAGAGAGCCTGGTGGATGCATCAGATAAGAAATGGGATGAAGTAGCCAGCATAAGCTTGGATGGAGTTCAGATGGTAGAGAAAAGGGCAATGACTCCAGGGGGTGAGTGTGTAGAAGAGAGGCCCTGGCTGCAAAGATTGATGATAGAATTAGCAGATAAGGAGCTGGAGGATATTGACTTTCAACTGCTGAGTGAGAAGGATTGGAGTAATATTCTGTATGGGGTTGGAGTGATAGGGAAGCTGGCGATGATGCACTTGGCAACACTACTAGAAGATGAAGGGTATGAGGTGGATACTGCTAGAGAAGAGGAGTTGAAAGGAGCAGTGCATAGGATAGTGGTTGGGGGGTGGAATGCCTGGAATAGAGCGGAGATGTAGATAACAGCATGTGAGGACTATTGCTCAATGATGGAAGAGAAGGATACTGAGGATGTGCAAAAAATTCTGGTGGTGCTGGAGGCTAAGAAGAGAGAAGAGGTGGAGCTAGAAGCTGAGAGAGAGCTGGATTTATCCAGAATAGATCAGGATATAGAGATCTAGGATGGACATGCAACACATACATTTCTCAATATGAATAGTATAACCAATATTTTTTTACTCAATGTCAATGGGCTAAGGGGATCAGGGAGACATTGAAACATTTTTGCATGGCTTAAAGATTTGGAGGCGGATGTTTTTCTACTTCAGGATATAAGATGTGAAGATGAGGTGGATAAGTTAAACTGGTCAAGAGAATGGGGAGGGGTAGTAGAATGGTAAGGAAAAGTTGGAATTTTGATAAGAAAAGGCAAAGGGGAACTGAGAGACACTGGGGGTTGGGGAGATTGATTGCTATGGGGGGTATGGGCAAGACCAGAATGGGGGCCAGTAGTGGTGGGCTCTTGCTATTGTCTGGTGGAAAGAGAAGAGAGAGTAACTTGGATAGAAGAGCTGATGGAAAGTGGAACTTTGGTGGAAGCTGGAGTTGACATACTTGGAGGGAACTTTGGCATAGTCAGAGATGCCACTGTGGACTGATATGATGGGGGACTAGCTAGGACAGAAAGAAGTGAGGGACTGGATAGATGGGAGGAGATGGAGAGACTAAGTGCATTGGGAGATACAGAGCATCATAAGTGGGGGAATAGGGTAGTCTATACTCACTGGATGCATGGACTAGGAATGCAGATAGACTGGATCCTTATGGCAGACTGTTGGGAGATAGACGTCTGGAGGGCATTGGAGGTAATGTGGTGTCCCTGGTCTGATCACTGGGGGATAGTGGGACAGGGAACATTTGGGGGGAGTGGGGGTGGGCCTGGACATTGGCAACTTAACTGTGCCTTGTTGAAAGACAAGGCAGTGTGGGAACAATGGAGGGTAGAGGTGGCGGATAGTATTGTACTTTGGAGGAAGGAAGGATTGATTATAGGGGATTGGTGGCTGAAGCTGAAGGCTACTGTACAGGTGTATTGGGGGGAGTAGTGCTCCCAAACAAATCGAATTGGGGATTTTTCAATTTGAATTAAGTTCGAATCAAATTGAATTCGAATCAAATTGAGGGTCTGATTTGAACCCTATTTTTCGAAATGTAATAACTCAACGAATACATGTCCAAATTTAATGATTTTTAGCCTTTTAGATTCCCCTATATAAGAGAAATCTAACAAGCTAAAGATCATTGAATTTGGACATGTATTCGTGGAGTTATTACATTTCGAAAAATAGGGTTCAAATTGGAACTTGAATCAAATTAGCCTTTGATTCGATTCGAATTGAATCGAATTGGACCTTTGATTCGATTCATTGGGAGCACTAGGGGGGAGGTAGGGAGAGCAAAAGGGAGGATTAGGAAAAAGTGAATGGTGGAAACCTCATGCCAACTGGAGGGTCTCCTGCTGGTATCTGCTGGGGGCCTGAAGGGGGCTGAGGAGGGGGAAGTGTGGAGAATGGAGAAAATGAAGATGGAAATTGAAAAGCTGAAAGATTCCATGAGGGAGGAAGAGGAGTTACAAATTCAGGGGATGGTAGCATGATTGAGGTGATAGGGGCTAGAGGAAGGAGAAAGGCCTATAAAGTATCTTATCAGGCTTTTAAGAGTAAACAAGATGTAGCAGAGGTGGGAAAGAATTATAGGAGAAGATAGTGAAATGGTGACAGAGATGCAGAGTATCCTGGGATCACTCAAGGGGTGATGGGGAAATCTGTGAAGTGAGGAGGAGGGAGGGGAGGATAGAAGGACTATAGAAGGGTTTTTGGAGGAGTGGTATCCACCAGAGGCTGAGGGGCTGGGGGAGCTGTCCCACCCCATTCAGGAGGATGAAATTTCAAGAGTTCTGTCAGCTACAAAGAATGGGATAGTGCCAGGAGAGGATGGGCTGCCATGGGACTTCTGGAAGAAAATGGTGAATATTGAAGGAGTGCTTGGAGAGATGAAGGAGATGTGTAGAGCTGTAATTGACTCAGGAAATTGGCTAGGGGGACAGGAGTTAGGACTAGTGGTACTTCTTTATGTATAAGGATAAGGGGCTGAGAGAGGACTGAAAGAACTAGCAACCTATTATACTTCTGGATATAGATAGAAAGTTGATAACAAAGATACTGGTGGCACATTTACAGGCAGTAGTACAGCAAGTTCTGGGAGAGGAACAGTATGGCTTTGTTGGTAGAAGATTGATTAGAGATGACATGGCATGGGTGCATGGCATCATTGAAGGGGCAAGAGCAGCAGGGGTGGATGGAAGGCTGGTCTTCTTGGATCAAGAGAAGGCATATGATAGAGTGTGACAGGTGTGGTTAGAGAAGGTAATGGCAAGAATTGGAGTTCTAAGAAAATTAGGGTGGGCCATTGTACAGATGCTGAAGGGAAGCAAGGCAGCCATAATAGTGAATGGCCATCAGAGAGTTCCATTCTCACTGGAGAGGGGAGTGCTGCAAGGGGACCCATTGTCCCCTATTCTGTATATGCTGTCACTGGAACCACTTCTGGATCAGATAAGGAGGTGGATTGATAGATTGACAGTATTAGAGGTGACCTACTCTAGTCAAATTCTGACACTCTCAGCATCAGTTATAGTTGAAGACCACATTGAGTATGAAGTCAAGAAAATCTTAGATAAACAAGTTCAATACTATCATACAGAATATCTAGTCAAGTAGATGAACTACTCTAAGTATAATGCTACCTGAGAACCTTAAGAACTCCCAAGATCTCATTCAAGAGTTTGAGTAAAAAGAAACTCATTGACTACCTGTAAGATTCTCTTCTTGAATAATAGACAATATACTATACTGATCAGGTACATTAAGTATTGGGGCACTTTAAGAGATATAGTATCAGAAATAAGATTTACAGAAGAACTCTGCAAAGTCTGCAACTAATAAAATTTGAACCAGTTCTCATCTAATCAAGATGATACTTTGGCCCTCACTTTATATAAA
>RQIL01022109.1:0-19252 GCA_003951145.1 Jimgerdemannia lactiflua | reverse complement strand
TTTTTTAGAATATCCAAATTGATGAATATAAATCAAGATTTATAAAGCATAAAACAACCTTTGTACCTGAAGTTAAATTTCTAAACATGTGACTAACTCAGAGCAATGATAAAAATCTAAAACAGTCCAGGGGTCATAAGGTACCTTTTGAAAAATTTCATATCATATAAGCAATCCAGTCCCTAGACTTAATATAAAGTATGCAATCACAAAAGGCCTTTTTATTTCTTATACATTTATGATTATGCAGGGGCAACTGATCCACAAAGCGGAAAGAACAAATCATCCCAACTACCTCGTCTTCTTCTTGACTGGTGTCTTGATTACTTGTCCAAAACATCCTCCCACCTCTTCGTTCTCTCCGTCTTCTTCATTCCCCATTCCCCTTTTCCGATGTACCCTGGCATGTGACAAGGCAACATCGTTCGTGTGATTGCAAATGTCCTTGAGAGTCAGCTAAAAAAAAAAAAAAGAAGAAAATGTGAGAGGCTATCTATACATACATACGAGATGGGTATGCAATATATAATACCTTTACATCCAGCATGAGTGCATAGAAAGCTTCCAGACAAGCAAGCGTTCTAGTAGTGTTTGGCAGTTTCGTTCTCGCAAGCCTCCCAAATCGACAAAGGTTGGTGGCTCGACAGTCCATACCAAATGTATCGTGGATCCAACCTTTTAATAAAAGGAGTGAGTTTATGGAAATACCGCAAATTTCATAGCAATAGTGGTAATTTCGATCTGGATATTTACCCCACGACTGTGTCCCAAGTATAAAGGTTCGATGCAAATCGTTGTCTGGGGCATTTGTATTCGAAACGAAAAAGTTGAACAAGATGTCGCGCATGGCGACAGCCAAGTCGATACGATCTTCGGAAACTTTCCTTGGATGTGCCGCCGGGAGACCACCCGACCTTAGACCAATGATGGCCTCTAGATTGTCGACGCTATGTTTGAGTGCGCATTTTTGGCCAATCCTTGCTCGCAATACCACAGACCGGCCATCATTCCGACGAGCCGCCGATGCACAGCAACAGATTTCTCCGCTAAAGTAAATTAAAAAACAATAAACGACAAGGCTCACGAAACTTACTAAACAGCATGTGTCACATCTTAACTTACACATCCATTTTTAACTCTGTTCTATCGAGAAATCTTCTGGTCAGCATGTTAGGGAAGAAATTATCGAAGGATGACTCCGAAACCGGCAAATCCACATCACCAAGGTTTGCGGCACTGGGGATAACGTATTGTTTAGCGCTAGTCAGGGAGACGAATTGAACAAAAAATCTCTTCACTCACTATGTCATTACGGCAAGTTTCACGGCACTAATATCGCGTTGGTCATCCGCACTAAGTGTGACGCCGTATTTTTCCTTCATAACTTCTGGCGTAATGCGATCAATTGCCAATACTATGTTGCGTTGGTCTTTAACAATCTGCACTAATATATGAATAAATGAGAAAAAATAACATAATGTTGAAAAACATCATGCTCAAGATACCTACCTGGTGGACTTCATCAAAAAATTGGCACATGGCCTTAGATATTTTTGCCTGCGATAGTTTGACATCGTGATTAAATTGACTGACCATCTCTACCCAATCCTTCGCGGAAAACAGAGCTTTCGTCTCCGAGTGTTCCTCGGTAAGATCCAAGATGCCCCAGTATGCTAGACTATGAAATTTACGATTGATACATATAGTCAGTGTGGGCAAAGACGACAACAACATTTGCGTGTAAATAGGGACTTACCTGGAGCATTTCTGTGAATCCGGAATTGTTTGAACATAATCTGCCAATACTTTTCTAACATCTGTTCCGCTTGACAGAATCCAGTGTCTAGTATGGACTGAAGGATTGTGAGCCTCCAATCGTTCCACAAATGCGTTATCAGAATCGTTTCCAGACTTCTTTATGGCACCGCCGTTGTCCTCTGACGAATCAGCACAGTCTTTTTCTGCATCGTTCTCGTCGCTTTCCTCGCCGCTTTCCTCGCCGCTTTCCTCGCCGCTTTCCTCGCCGCTTTCCTCGTCTGACTCGTTGTCGCTGCCTTTTCTTTCATTCACGTCATTTGCTCGGTCAGCCAGACGTTTGTCCTGTAGTGGTGGAATATCTTTTAAACACAATGCGTGGACATGCACTCTTTCAGGGTGAATAACATACCCAATTATCAACTCCTGAGTTGAACTTCTTCTGAATATTGACATTCGTATCATGGATTGAACGGTTCACTGAAATCTATAAAGCGATGAGTATAATTTTTAAATAATCACCAATAGTTTTTATACAGCTCAAAAAATCCTGTGGCGTGGCTTAACATACTGTCTTCCTTTCTACTAGCCAAATCTCCCAGTCTCGCTGTATAGTTTCCTCCTGGATTTATAGAGAGAACGAGTGAATGGATATTAGATAATACGACTGTATACTTCAAAAAAATTGACATCGAGATTGCTGTGTTAATTACATACGTCATTCTTCACCTTTCGGAAACTCGCACCATCTTCACTCTTTCTTAACGCCTGAGCGAAAGCCACCGTATAGTTTTCGATTGCACGCATTCTATGTGTTGGATGGTTCAATCGAAAGAAAGCCAAAGGTGTTGGATCTGGAGAGTTTAAGATCCAGTTAACGTCTTTTCCTCGGCGGTGGTTGCCCTTCTTGCTCATATTTGCTTGGAAATTAAAAAAGACAAAAGCAATCGTAAGTATTTTTTAAGCAAAAGGTAATGTTGAATGGTGGTTTGAGGGTTTGCTCTTCATACAATGCCGGCCATCGACTCGATGATGACTCGCCATTACTGGCTTCCGCAGGTGCAATCCTGCGCGGACGCATTGCGTGTTCACAAACCCACAATAATTCTGTGCAACGAAGTCTAGCCGGCCATCGCATCGAATGACTCGCCATTGCTGGCTTCCGCAGGTGCAATCCTGCGCGGACGCTTCCTTCGTGCTTAACAAAACTATTAATATAGTTTACAGTTAGAAGAAAATTTACTTAACCCACCAATAACTGGAATATGTAGCTGGGAACGAAAACGCGTGAAAAAGAGTCAAAACAAGCCCAGTGTTGTGAAAAAGCCTCGCGATAAGAATCTAATTTGAGACGTCATCGTCATTACGTCATACACGTGTCTCGTACTAAAATTGATTTCTCGATAAATACAAAAATATAAACAGTCTATCTTTTTTACCTTGCATCTATATAGTGTAACGTGCCCGGCTCAATAGAGGCAAATTACAAGGTTGGGCGGCTGTATAGATTGGCTTGAGCCCCCAGTTACTTTGTCAAAAAGCAACAAAATGTTCAGGTTTATAGGTCTGGTACTGGTGTGACCCGGGTGGTCTGATTTCAGACTTCCTTAATGATGTGAGTTCTTTATCCTTAAGAATGCAGGTTCTGATTGCAAGCGATTTCAGGTGATGGGCAATCAGGTTCCTTTTCTGGCAAGTGGACCAAATGCAGTGGATTTCTTAGGTGCAAGTCGAACGATACAGATTGAGTGGTGCAGTTTGAATGATACAGATGTCTTTGGGTGATATGGATTGCTGAGCGGCTTTTCCTTGAGCGGCAGATTACTTGAATAATGTGGATTACTCGGGCGATGTGGACTGAGGGTTAGGGTTGGAGCGATGTGTTTGGCAGATAAAACAAGGTGGCTCTTAAGTAGCAGACTTAAATGTAGATTTCTCTTGAAACAGCAGGCTTCTTGAAAAATGGTGGCTTATTCCTTAAGCAGCAGACTTCTCTTGGGCTTCAGCTGACAAAGTTACATCAAAGACTGCTTCATTTGCATGATAGATTACTGCAAAGGTGTATCATATACTAGACTGGTTTTGTGAGGTGGACTTCTTTATATTGGAAAGTATATCAGAGTGGAAATGAATAAGGCTCACAATCTCTTAGTAGTGGCTTTGGAGTTGGTATTTCTCCTAAGTGTTATAATCCTTTTTGAATCAAGTGGCTCTTGGTAGGCATATCTATTAAAATATAATAGATAGACTTATCTTTTACTTTTAGATTTAATTTCAGACTGAGGTTTATTCACTCTTATCTCTGGGGTATTTTATATATTTTAATTGCTATCTAATTGCTATCTGGCTAACTAGAGAATGCTATTTGTGGCAGGTGTTCTTTAAGAAACATTATATTCTCTTTTTATTTTTTATTTTTTATAGGCCGTGGCCTCATTTATTACCTAACACCTGTCTAAACATTACACTTGTCCTCATACCACATCGGCAGCCCCATCTTTCACCTCACTACCCTACTCCTTCACTAGGCCTCTCTCCTACCCCACCTCTCTCAAACACTACCTCATTTCCTATCACCTGCACTCGGCCCTCACTCTTACTACATATAACTTCCACTAACTTCCTATGGCCCCCCTCTCCAGGACCCCACCCCCTCTGCCAACCCATCAGAATATCTTTCATCAACCACCACTACCTTGCCATCTTCTCCTTCTGTGTCGACTTCCTTCCTTCCTCAAACACTGATAACCAGTGACCCACCATTCCTATCCACACTGCAACAATCCACCCCAATGTGAGCCACTCATTTCCTACTCCCCCGAGCATTCTTGCCCGGAGCACATCCCACCTCCCCCACACTCGCCCTCCATCAACACTACCTAGTTGCCGCCCCACCTCTCTCTAATAATCCTCCAATACCTCGCACTCTCCAAGCCAATGCTCTGGGGTCTCTCATGGAGATTCTCCAAGATTCCATAATAGATTCTTGAGTCTTATAGTGAGTCTCTGTTCCTATACTTCTTAATAATTTAGTAATATATAATCTCATACTATTTATTATATAATTCTGTATTTATATAATATTTCTCAGATCTATATTAATATTATATTCTGATAAAGATACCTTTAGCTAGCTGCCTTAGTTGTACTTTGAAAACAGCAATCTATTTTCATTTGTCAGATCTTTTAGAGCTACAATCTCTTTGATAGTATTCAGGAATTCTTTTAGACTCTTCTTTAGATATTTTACAAATATGGGTAGTTGTGTTGTCATTTTATTATTACTGCTCTCTGATTTTATTTCTGATTCTGAGTCTGTTTCTGAGCTGCTAAATTTTGATGAGTAAGTGCTTGAAAATATATAGTATCTAGATAGTAGTATTGTTTCTCTAGATATAATTTTTGAAATTATTAATCTTGACTATTCTTAAACCAAGTATAATCTTGATAAATCACGAAAAACTCTTGGTTGGAACTAGTGCTCCCAAACGAATATTCAAATCAATTCAAAGTAGATATATATGGTATTTTGATTTCTAAATTAGAATACAAATGTTTTTCTCAATAACTTCATGAGTTTTCATCTGATTTTGATAAAACTAGTATCATTGGAAAGCTCTCTATAATGGCTTTCCAATGACTTCAAGATTACTAAAATCAGATAAATACTTGTAGAGTTATTGAGGAAAGAATTTGTGTCCTAATTTGGAAATCAAAACAATGTTCAAATTAAATTAAATCAATTCAATTCAAATACCATATATATCCACTTCAAATTAATTTGAATATTTATTTTGGGAGCACTAGTGAGAACCTTGCAAGATAATTATTATGGTCTTAAATAAGATTATCAAAGTTCTGATTAAGATTATCTACTTTATCAGATATTGTGGTATGCAATTTGTATAACCATATACTTCAAGTGCAGCTCAATGTGCTACTTGGTGAAGTATGCAGTATGTATATCGAGGTGCATTCACAGTAGTTTCATGTTGGAGGTCATGTGACAGGTTATTCAAAATGTATATTGATAATAGATGCAGATGTTCAGTTTGATGGCTCAATTGTTTAGTAGTGAGGGTAGTTGCTGATGATTACTTGGGTTTTGGCTTGAATATGTAGGTCGATTAACATGTATAATAGTCAGTGAATTCGATGGTTTGTGGCACAGTATAGATAAAGAAAATGGAGGTTGATGGCTCGCTTATCCATCTAACTTATTAACTTGAGGATGGGTGAATAGCAGGTGATGGTCTGGTATCTTATATAGTGAGTATCTTTGGGACCTTTGGGTATCCTAGGTCTTGTTCTTGAATGTGGTCTGAATGTGCAGGATCTTATCTGAATGTGGGGTCTGAATGGCAGTTGAGTAGTCAGTCCAAATGTGTGGGATCTTGGGGGTCGGACTAATGGGATTTCAGTGATAATTTCCTAGTGGGTTTCAAGGTAGTTTCTATATCATAATGGCAGTCTTGAGCTTGACAAGAGAAATTATTTAACTCAAACCTTGAGCAATCATTGCTCTAGTTGTCTTGTTCTCAGAATTCTGGTCTCTTGGAGTCTTTCTCAAAGTTTCTCAAAAACTTAAGTTGGTTTATCTTACACTAGACTTCTTGTCATTCAGATAAAAGCCAATTGACTCAGTGTTTTGTCTTGTATCTTGAGTATCTGGGGTGGTGGCGGCAATTTCCATAGTGATTTCCTTTTTGTGGTGGCAGTCTTAAATAAGAGTTATCCTTGGCTCTTGGAGTCTTTCCCAAAGTTTCTCAAAAACTTAAGTTGGTTGCGAACTACATTTCTGTAAAACCAATTGACTGAGATTTATTCACTCATTCTTCAAGGCTATTTTATATACAAGTTTGCTGGCTTAGTTGCTAACTTGGTTGCTATCTGTGGTTAACTATAGTGTGGTTACTATGTTATGTGGCTAAGTTATTGGTTTGCAGGCTGTGACAAATGTTTACTGTTAGATATAGATGTAAAGGGTAGTAATACTGAACACAGGTGCACCATTGGCTCGCATGATGCAACAGATGTTTATAGCTGAATATGGATGCACCATTGGCTCGCATGATGTGACAGATGTTTACAGCTGAGTTATGTCATGAGGGCTTATGCCACTGACAAGAAATGTTTGGGAGCAGCTATCTGTATATGGTTAAACTATAACACACTTGTGTGGGGATATTTGTAAGCAATATGAAGGCACTGATCTGTACTTTAAAGAGTATAGTACCCTTTGTCAGTGGCAAACAAATCATCTTGCTGGATTGTGACTTCATCATTCCGCTCTTCGAAAGGAGGAAGTGCTGGCTAAGAGGTGAGGGGGTAGAATAGTGGCCAATCATCTTCAACAACATTCTCCAATCCTTGAACAGCTTGGATGTGGACAGAGGACTGACAAACTCTCTGTTGCTCTTCTTCTTCTTCTTCTGAGGACTTATCAGTTTCAGTATTAGAGAGGGCTGCTTTGGGAGTAGGGTCTTGGAGTTCTTGAATCTCCTCTTCAAAGACAGGGACTTCTTGAGCTTTCTCTTGGTTCGGCTCCCAAATGATATAATGTGAACTAAGGCTGACAGGGTGGTGGGTAGTTGGGGTAGCTCCAGCAGGTGCTTCAACAGTAATGAATAGTCCTTCAAATATCTCTATGAGACTCATGAGGTGATCTTGATGGTTGTCTTGGAGGGGAGTAGTGTGGAAACCTGGCAAAGTGGGTTTGATTTTTTGGCTTCCCATGGTGACACGGTTACTTTCGATGTAGTTGGCTACTTTAGCTTCTACTCAGTTGGCTTTTTCAACTATTAGGTGGATAAGGCTTCCAATGGTACTTCTTGCAAATATACTATTGCTCAGGGGATGTGGCAGAATATCTGGTGGGTACAGAGGGCTCTTTTGACCAGCCGGCTAGTGGTCAGCAATTCGATAACAAGGTCTTCCTGGTCATCTTCTTGGGTTTTATTGCAAAGGCGGTGTCTGATTTCATAGTCATACCAGAGAGTCATTTGTTCTGTGGTATCTTTAAGCTATTGGGTCATTATGTACCAGTAATTGATGAAGTGCCCAAGATCCTCAGTGTAGAAGTTCAGATGTTCAGAGGTATTGGGGCACCAAATAGCCTTCTTGATAGCTTAAAAGACCAGGGTCTTTAGGCTAGACAAAGAGTAGAGTAGCAGGAGGTCTGGTTGGAGTAGTGAGTAGGAGGCATTGTGGGGAGGTTCTTCATTCTTTGGTGCTGATTCCTGAGGCTGGGGCTGGGTCCTTTAAGTAATGTGTTCTTTCATTTCTGCTTGGATTATCCTTATTTCTTTTGGGATAGTCACTTGATGAATTAAGTTGTTTACTTGATTGTCATGCCATATATCATCTTATTTTAGCAGTCACTCATACTCCACATTGTCGATCATGCACATCACATCTGCCTCTTGCAAAATTAGCACCATCCTCGGTAGTGAGGGTTACACAGAGGGTCGTGGGTCTTGAATTTCTCCAGAAAGAGTTTGTTGGTGCATTGGCAGAGACTGGCCATCCTCATATAGGGCTGAGGGCCTATTACTGGACTAACCATCTGGGAGGGGTTCGAATCTAGCTAGTAGCTTCATTTCGGTGTTCTTCAGTTCACTAGATGTTCTGCTAGTTCTGGGGTCCCAAGATAAACTTTCGATGCTTAAGGCACTGATTATTGCCATATGTCATCAACAATTCAAGGAAGTCAATACAGGGATTGAGCAATGCATTTTGTCTCTACCGAATAGTAGGGCCTGATGTAGTTGTGGTGTATCTTGGTTTTGAGTAAGATTCCATCCATGGTCTTGAGTTAGTAGGTGTGATAGTTGATCTCTGGTCCTGCTGAGACCTCACTTGATAGTCTGATTCATTTGTTCTGTCCATTCACCTGGGGGTAGTAAGCCATTGTTGATTGTAGCTTGATCTTGAAGTTGCTTGTAAAGATCTTCATGGCTTTGTTGATAAACTCACAGCCTTGGTCTGTGATGATTTCCTTGGAGACACCATGGTGGCTAAAGACTTCATCATATAGGATTCTGATAATTGTCTGGGCATCAGCAGTTTCAATGGCAAAGACTTCTGGCTATTTCATCAGGTGGTCTTCGATAGTGAGAATGTAGTATCTTCCTTAACTAATTACTGGTAGGGGTCCAATAATGTCTATTCCTAGTCTTTGAAAGGCTCCAGCTGGTGCTGTGATTGGCATTAATAGTGCTCTATCAGTAGGTTTCTGTTGGTATCTTTGGCAGGTATCACATTGTTGAATATATGTTGAAATTTATTTCCTCATCTTGGGCCACCAGTATCACTTCTTGATTCTTACAATAGTGGTGCCAATTCCTCAATATGTATTTTGGTCATGATTTTTTGTCAGGATTTTTGGTATTTCTTCTTCTCTTGGAACTCAGGTGTATTGGTCTCCTTCTACTCTCCAAAGTTCACCATTGCCTTCTTAAAATTTCTTGAGGTTCCTTTGAATGAACAGCTTGTAGGCAGGCTGAATTCCTTTCTTGAAGCTCCTATGGTATATGCTCCAGGTGAGGGCAAGGTGTAGATCTTGGTTCATTTAGGGGAGTGGGAAGCAGCCTTCTCTCATGGGGGCTCTTTCCCTTCTTATTGAGTTTGGGGGATTCTTGACAGAGTATCGATGTTAGAGTTCTTGGCACCTTTCTTGTAGATGATAGTGAACTGGTACTCCTGTAAGGACATGATCCATTTTGCAAATATGCCTGAGGGCTCTGGCTTCTTAAACAACCATTGTATTGCTTGGTGGTCTGTGATGAGGGTGAATCTCTTTCCCAAGAGGTAGTGGCAGAAGTGGTCTACTATCCATACTACTGCTAGGCATTCCAACTTGGTGGCTCCATAGTTTGCCTGTAATTCATTTGTGGCCTTGCTAGCATATTCAATAACATGCTCCCTCTTGTAGTCATCTTGCTGTAACAGAATTGATCCAAGTCCTAGAGCTGAGGCATCGGTTGCCAGGATGAAGGGCTTATTGAAGTCTGGTTGCACCAGAACTGGGGCTTCAGTAAGGGTCTTCTTAAGCAGATCAAAAGACTTTTGCTAGTCTTTCTTCCAGTAGAATAATTGTTTCTTCTTGGAGATATCTCTGAGAGGTGCTGCCTTGTCTGAGAATCTTGGGATAAATCAGATGCTAATATGAGGAAGAATAAGATCTCCATTGCTGAGGTGGGGGTTGGGTAGTTCTTGACTTTCTCCACCTTGCGGGGGTCAGTATGTGTGCCTTGAGCTGAGACAACATATCCCAGATATTCGACTTAGTGTTTTCCAAAAAAGCACTTCTTGGCATTGAGTCTGAGTCCTGAGCTTCAGATGGTGTTGAATACTTCACAGAGGTCTTGCAAATGTTGCTCAAATGTCTTAGAGTAGATGATTATATCATCTATGTAGACTAGCACATTTCTTCTGATGAGATCCCAGTAGATATAGTTCATCATTCATTGGAATGAGGCTGGTGCATTGCAGAGTCCAAATGACATTCGAAGGTATTCGAACTGTCCTTGTCTGGTGATAAAGGCCATCTTGCAGATGTCTTCCTTAGCAATGAGGATTACTTGAAATCCTTGAAACTGGTCAGTGGTAGTCATATACTTGGCTTTTTCTAGGGCATTGAGGAGGTCATTGATTCTTGGCAGTGGGTAGGCATCTTCTGTAGTGATCTTGTTGAGTTTTCTAAAGTCTATGACTAGTCTCCATCCTCCTTTCTTTGGTACAATGATTGCTGGTGAAGCCTAGGAGCTTGATGAGGGTCTGATAACTCTATTTCATAGCATTTCATCTATGTGTTGTTATTCAAATTTGATCAGGTGGTGTGGTGTTTGGTAGGGGCATTGTCAGATTGGTTTCACATCTCCAGTATGTATAGAGTGCTCTCTATATTGATATGGTGGAAAGTTATTATATGTGGTGGTAAATATATCCTTGTACTCTTCTATCAACTCCTGTATCTGTTGTTGCTAATTCTTGTTTAGAGTTGCCTTGATGTCAACAGCTTTGATCACTGAGCTTGCTGAGTCTTCCTCTCCGGTACTGTCAGTCTCACCAGAGAGAGCTTGCAGTTTCTTGAAAACTCATAGACTTCTTCCTTGTAGGTATCTATCAGTGGTTCGAAATATCCCAGTGTTATTTCTTTGGGGATAGTGATCACCTCAAAGCCCATGTTTCTGATAGGGATGTGGATTGGTGACATCTGGTCATGAATTCATTCCTTGGCCAAGAGCAGGTAATACTTTTCTCAGAGCTCCATTGATGGTTTAAATATCAAGTTGTCAGCTTCCACTGGGAGGTACACATCAAGGCCTCATTGCTGATAAGGTTGCAGGATGAAGTCTTCTCTTGCTCGAATGGGGTAATAGATGTAGGGTCTCATTTGTCTGAATTGGGCAACTCTTGCTACATGGACCTTGATAGGTAGTGCCTGATGGTCTCTGTTGGTACTTCTGAAGCCTCCTTGTTCTCTCTTGGTGCTGTCCAACTGCTTTACCTCTTGAATGGTGGGCTGCAAAGTCTTAATAAAGAGAATTTGGCAGATGGCCTTCAAGGGGTTGAAGTATCAGAGATGCCTTCCATAGTTGTGAATAATGACTTTCAGGGGACCTCGGTAGTCCTGATCAATGACTCCTCCTTCAATGGTGATTTCTTTAGCTGCCAATGATGGTCTTGATGCTAGTTGGTCATAGAGTCCTGATGGGATAGCAAGTACAATCTGAAGATCAAAGGTCTTGGTACTTCTGGGTCAGATTATTGCCTGGTAGGGGAGACATAAGTCATATCCAACTGATCCTTCTGTTTGCACAAGAGGGGGCTGTGCCCAGGGTGAGAGCAACTTGACCTGGACAACCAGCTGAGTCTTGAGGAATGGTGCTCTGGCAGCTGCAATCATGGGTGAGAACTCTATTTATTCCAGCTTGAAAAATGGTTAGTGCACTCCTGTCTTCGGATTTCTCATATAGTTGAATCCAGTCCTTCTAAGAGGGTCCAGGGCTTCCATGAGTGTGAAGGCAAGGTTGACTCCTTCTTTACCTTAGTGTGGGTGATAATATCAGTGGATGATGGCAAGGACTTCCAGTGGTAGGTCCCAAATGGTGGTCTTGTTCTTGGCCTTACAGTCTCCTTTGTGGTTGATCTCCTTGCACTTCCAACAGGTCCAGCGAATTCAGGGTTCTTGGAGAGTAGGGTCCTTTCTCTTGACTTGGCTTCTGTAGACATCATTGCTGAGGTGGACACTTCAGTGTTCATATCAGTAACAGGTAAAGGTCTTCCCACAATTACAGTGCCCTTTCTTGACAAAGCCTTCATTTCTTTCCTTGACTTCCTTGCTGGTAGGGTATCTTTTCCAATACTTGTCATAGGTGGGCAGGGTGACTTGAAGGGCTTGGGTAATGGTATAGGAACTGTTGCTGTTTCTTTCGATAGTGAGAGTCTCTATGGGTTGGTGAGAGAGAATCTTTTGCTGTTCTTGATAAGTCTTCTTGAAGGTCTTCAGGGTTGGGGGCTGGGCTCAGCGATGGACTGGTGTGTGCTTCAGTTCATCTTTATTAATAATTGTTGGCATTGGGACCTTTCTGAGATCCAGGACTCAGCAGGTATTGCAATCATCCCTTGGTAAATAAAACCAGTTGAAGTGCTCATATATGCCTAGGTGGAAGGCTCATGAGATTCGATTTTCTATCAGTAGGGGCAGCAGTTGCGTGGATGGACCTGTGAACTTGAGTACTGCTCTCTCATTGTTGGCTCTGTCAATGCTTGCTGCTAGACCTTTGATGTCAATAACTCTAACAAAGGATTCTTCTGGCTTGCTTTCTTGATCTCTTGGGACATCAAAGTCACTTCTTAGTTCTTGCAGGAAGTTTGCTTTGCTCTCATATTCATCTTTGGTAGTGGTGGATGTATCACCATATTCTTGCCATTCTGTCTCAGGAGCTTGACTTGCTTTCCTTATGATACTCTTGACTCAATGGGTACCTTGTGCTTTTGTCCAAAAATGGTGAAGACTAAGAGTTGTTTTCTGATGTCTACATTGGCTCCAACTTGGTGTATCCAATCCATTCCCAAGATCAAATCATAGAAGGTTGTGGGAGTTATGATGGCTTGAGGTACATTGAGGCAGACTTTCTCTACTTGAATGGGGATGACTCATACAAGTCCAAGGAGGATCGATGCTGATCCATCTGCCATGATGACTCTTGCTTTGGTGCCTTCATCAATTCCCCAACCAATTCTCTCTAGCATCCTTTGTGTGATGATGCAGACTGCTGCTCCAGTATCAATAAGAATTCAGGCATTTTCTCTATGCACCTTTCCACTTATGAGTCTTGTGGATTGGTGTTCTTGTCACTGATTTTCATGCACTGCATGGATGGTGCTGGGCTCTTGCATATGTGGTCCTTGGACAGGAAGTCTCTTGGTATCTTCCTTGGCTTCCTTCAGGAATTTTCACCTAACTTCTGGGGCATTCTTGAGGACTTGCTCGACAGTGAGGCCTGCATTCTATTGATGGATCTGGTTCCAAAGAGAGGCTACTGCAGGGGCTTGCTGCTCCTCTAATGTTTGGTTCCTTGGAGCAAGGTCTCTCATTCCTGGTAGGCATTTCATCTACTGAGGACTCTATACTCATATTTTCATCTTCTTCAAGGTCAGGCAGAGAAGTAGTCCTTCATACTCTTGATGGTCCAGCCTTGGGCTCAGGGGTGTCTCTTCTGACTCACTTGTCATTTTCTGGAGGAGTGTCTGAGGAGAAATGGCCATGTCTTGAGTGCTTGCCTGTAGATACTGTTACTGGTGGAAGTGGGGTTCTTGGCAGTCTTCCTTGTCTTCTGGTCTGTGCTGGGGCAGCATTTCAAGTTACCTTGGATGAAAAGGCTTTGTAATATGAATAGATGTCATCTTGACCATGGAGCCAGGCTACTTCTTCCTCCATTTCTTGTGTTTCTTCATCCATCTGAATGAGATTGACATTTCTGTCATTGGACTGAGTAGCTTGCTTCCTTGGGCAGTGCCTTTGAATGTGGCCTTGATTTCCACAGTAGAAACAGGTAGGGGCATAGAGACCTGTTACAGCTGAGCCTGTAGTTGTAGCTGAGAGTGTCTGAGAAGAACTCCTGTTGTCTTATTGTCAGTAGTCTGGCCTGTTATCGCAATGGTAATCTTATTGTCTTCCATCTTAGTTCTTCAGCTGAGCACTGCAATAGCTAAGTCCTTCATCTGTTTGGTGAGCATGATCATTGGGTCCTCTTAGGCTCTTGGTGGCTACTGTTATTGTTGTGGCTGTTGATCAAATTGAGCTGAAGTTGAAGGTGGGGGTCTGTTCTCATAGTTGGTCAACCAGGCCCTGATGTAGGCATTCTCTTGTTCTGCCATAGTTCTACGAATTCTTGGGGGTTTGACTCTAGCTGATTCATGGTGCTCTTGCTGGACTGGTCTGTAATCAGCTTCCCAACATCCTTGTACTCCAGCAACTTGCTGCTCAATACTCCAGTAACTCATTCTAATAACTTGCTTTCTGAGCTCTGAGTATAGACCATTGAGGAAGGTGGTAGAGGCTAGCACCAGTTGGACTGCAGGCTGGAGGTTCACCTTGATCATTTGAGCTTGGATCTGATGGTAGAAACTCTTTGAGATTTCATTAGGTGCTTGAGTTATGTAGGTTAAGGCCTCCTATACTTCTTGTTGATGCTCAAGACCATTGAACTATACTCAAAGCCAGTTCTTGTGGATAGTGCACCTTTTAGGATAGTCTGCATTCTGAAGGTAGTCATGATGTTCTTGTCTATAAATATCTCCTCCAACAAGCTTGGCTTGATTGTATCTTTGTAGGGCTGGACTTCTCAGAAGTGACTTGATGATTCTGAGTTATCTTTGGGCATTCTATTGTTTGGCAGCTGCTTGCACCTTGATTTCTCCAATGAACTCCTCAATGTCTTCACTGTCTGCTCTATGAAACTTCTGGAGATAACTTATATCTGGCTCATCTTCACTATCTTCGTAGTCTGAGTCTGGTTTGGGGGTTGTGTTCCTTGAAGATTCTTGTGGAGAGGGAGTTGGTGAAGGTGCTCGATATGTAGAAAGTGCTGATAGAGGATGGTGTCTTGGTGGTATAGGTGATCTGGTTTCTTAAAGATAGTAGTGGGGTGTGAGTGACCAGGGTACTGATGCTCGGATTAGTGCTCCCAAATGAATCAAATCAATTTGAATTGAATCGAATTGAGGGTCATTCAAATCAAATCAAATTTGGGATTTTTCAATTTAAATCAAGTTCAAATCGAATCAATTTTGGGTCAAATTCGATTTGATTTGATTTGTTGGGAGCACTAGCTTGGATAATTGGTAGTGTAAGTGGACTAATATAACTGATAATGGATTCGTCTGCTCCTTGTGGCTGTGAAGTAGTGGGGTTTGGTTTGTCTTGCTAGAAGTCTGGGTTGCTATTGGTATGATGATATAGGTTGAACTCATCTTCTAGGTTGTATGGATGGTAGTCCTCCTCTCCTTCAGATGTTTTGAAGTAAACTTGGTCTAGAGGGGTGGCTTGATTGATGGCTGTAGTGATGTAGTCACTTCAGTCAGAGTTCTTCCTATAGATTCAGGTCTGATATTCTTCAGGAAGGTCTTCTTCTAGATCTTGTAGTTGAAGGGGTTCTGGTTGTCCTCTGAGTTATTTTCTCTTCCTTGAGGTTAAACCATAATCTAGATCACTTTTATTCTCAGATTTGGTTCTCTGGCTGCTATTTCTGAACAAAGTCTTGGCTGCTGTCCTGACAAGGGTGTGGGCCTTCTTTTCTGTTGAAGAGGGCTGCCTCTGAACTTGTTGCTGGCTGTTAGGTTCTCCTGGAGTCTCCAATGTAGATGGCTGCTAGGTTCTTGAGCCAAAAGGTCAAGTCTTTAGAAAACTATTCCCAGTTGAGCCCCCAAAATGTAGTGTGCAATTTGTATAACTATATGCTTCAAGCATGGCTCAATGTGCCATTTGGTGAAGTGCATGGTATGTATATCGAGGTGCATTTGCAGTGGTTATGAGTTAGAGGTCATGTGATGGGTCGTTTGAAATATACATTGATAATAGGTGTGGATGTTCCTCAATTATTTAGTAGTGAGGGCAGTTGCTGATGATTACTTGGGTTTTGGCTTGAATATGCAGATCAATTAATGTGTATGATGGTTGGTAAATTTGATGGTTCATGGCACAGTATATATAAAGAAAATAGAGGTTGATGGCTTACTCATCTGTCTAACTTATTAACTTGAGGATGGGTGAATGGTAGGTGATGGTCTGATATCTTATGCAGTGAGTATCCTTGGGTCCTTTGGGTATCTTAGGTCTTGTTCTTGAATGCGGTCTGAACACATGGGATCTTATCTGAATGTGGAGTCCAAATGGTGATTAGGTGGTCGGTCTGAATGTATGGGATCTTGGCAATCAGACTAACAGGATTTCAGTGACAGTTTCCTGGTGGTTTTCCTAGTGGTTTCCATATTGTAATGGCAGTCTTGAGCTTAACAAGAGAAATTCTTTAACTCAAACCTTGGGCAATTGTTGCTCTAGTTGTCTTGTTCTCAGAATTCCAGTCTCTTGGAGTCTTTCCCAAAGTTTCTCAAAAACTTAAGTTGGTTTATCTTATACTAAACTTCTTATCATTCAGATAAAAGCCAATTGACTCAGTGTCTTGTCTTGTATCTTGAGTATCTGGGGTGGTGGCAGTAATTTCTGTAGCAGTTTTCTTTTTGTAGTAGTGGTCTTGAACAAGAGTTATCCTTGGCTCTTGGAGTCTTTCCCAAAGTTTCTCAAAAACTTAAGTTGGTTGTGAACTACTTTTCTGCAAAACCAATTGACTGAGGTTTATTCACTCATTCTTTAGGGCTATTTTATATATAAGTTTGCTGGCTTAGTTGCTAACTTAGTTGCTATCTGTGATTAACTATAGTGCAAATGTTTACTATTGAATATAGATGTGAAGGGGGGAAACACCAAACATGGGTATGCCATTGGCTTGCATGATGCAATAGATGTTTATAGCTAAATATGGATACACCATTGGCTCATACAATGCGACAGATGTTTATAGCTAAGTTATATCATGAGGGCTTGTACCACTGACAAGAAATGTTTGAGGGCAGCTATCTGTATATGGTTAAACTATAATACACTTGTATGGAGGTATTTGTACGCAACAGGAAGATGCTGATCTGTACTTTAAAGGGTATAGTACCCTTTGTCAGTGGCAAACAAATTATCTTGCTAGATTGTAACTTCATCATTCTGCTCTTTAAAAGAAGGAAGTGCTGGCCAAGAGGTGAGGGGGTAGAATAGTGGCCAATTATCTTTAATAATATTCTCTAATCCTTGAATAGCTTGGATACAGACAGAGGACTGATAAACTCTCTGTTGCTCTTCTTCTTCTCCTTCTGAGGACTCATCAGTTTCAGCATCAGAGGGGGCTGCTTCAGGAGTAGGGTCTTGGAGTTCTTGAATCTCCTCTTCTAAGATAGGGACTTCTTGAGCTTTCTCTTGATTTGGCTCCCAAATGATATGATGTGAACTAAGGCTGACAGAATAGTGGGTAGTTGGGGTAACTCCAGCAGATGCTTCAATGGTAATGAGTGGTCCTTTGAATATCTCCATGAGGCTCATGAGGTGACCTTGATGGTTGTCTTGAAGGGGAGTAGTGTGAAAACCTGGCAAAGTGGGTTTGGTTTGTTGGCTTTCCATGGTGACATGGTTACTTCCGATATAGTTGGCTACTTCAGCTTCTACCCAGTTAGCTCTTCAACTGTCAGGTGGGTGAGGCTTCCAATAGTTACTCCTTACAAATATGCTATTGCCCAGGGGATATGGCAGAATATCTGGTAGGTGCAGAGGGCTCTCTTGACCAGCTAGCTAGTGGTCAACAATTTGATAATAAGGTTTTTCTGATTGTCTTCTTGGGTTTCATTGTGAAGACAGTGTCCAATTTCATAGTCATGCCAGAGGGTCATTCGTTTGGTGGTATCTTTGAGCTGTTGGGTCATTATGTACTGATAATTGATGAAGTGCCCAAGATCCTTGGTGTAGAAGTTCAGATATTCAAAGGTATTGGAGCACCAAATAGCCTTCTTGATAGCTTCAAAGACCAGGGTCTTTAGTGTTATGGAATACTTGGAATGGAGGGAGTGAGAGAGAGGGCACTGTTTATTGATCCCAGCTTATGTGCTTTTATGCATTCTAGATTGATGATGTATCCAAAGATTGGTTGCATCACTACATATCGAGATGTAACCCAAATTCTAGGAATTTCAACACTCCTGCTCAACAAGATATGTAAACTAGAATATAAAGAAAACTAAGTTATTACTATTGCAAATCCTACCACAATGTTCAGATTACTATCTAGGAACTGAAAAATGCTTGATTTCTCTACTTAAAAGCTTGAAAATAGATTGAAAAAGTAATGCAATGAATATACATAGATAAGGAATGTTGGTAGAAATCACCAATGTAGGAATCAATGTTAAAGAAGGTTGCTGTCACTCTATTATCCTATCTCATCCTGAATTGTCCTTAATTACTAGTGTAGAGTCCCATAATATCAATTCCTTGCACACATAAGTCAAACTTTGCCTTTGGAAGGGCTTTAGTTAATAAATCCACCATCATATATTCTGTTGGGGTGTATTCAAGATGTATAGTGCCATTTTCCATATATTCATATATAAAATGATGCTGTATGTCAATGTGTTTCATTCTGATATGATGTATAGGGTTCTTCGCCAAAGCTATTATAGACTAATTGTCTTGTTAGAGTAGTGTAGGATTTCATTTCTGAGAGAATCCCAACTCTTTTAACAGTTCCCAAAGCCATATAGCTTCCTTTATTGCTGTTGATAATACTTGATATTCCACTAGCATAGAGGATGTCGCCACTAATGATTGCTTATATGTTTACCATGAAAAAGCTCCTTTTCCATTTAGTTTAAAGATGTATTCTATCATAGACCATCTGTCATCCAAATCACCAGCCCAATTGGCGTCACATGCACCAGAGAGATTTACAGTCCTCTTGCTTACTCCTTTGCCATCATTGCCTAAGTTGAGCATATAGTATGCTGTACCTTTGATATACTGAAGAATGTGCTTAACCGCTATCCAATGTGAATTATCATAGTATGATGAGTATTGTGCCACTTTGTTAACTGCAAACGATATGTCAGGTCTCATCCTGAGCATAAGATACATGAGGGATCCCACAGCTTGTCGATAGGGGATATTGTTATTTTTGAGCATAGTTTCAGACTTCTTTAACCTCATAGATGTCTCCATAGATGTCCTGACTGGCTTGCATTCACTCATGCCAAATTGTTCGAGTATAGTCCAAATGTATGTGGCTTATAATAGGTGTATAGCGTGTTTGTGCCTATTACGTGTAATCAATATTCCAAGAAGATAAGATATGTCACCCATATCCATCATTTTGAATTCCTTTTTTTTTTTTTTTTT
>RQIL01021998.1:0-19283 GCA_003951145.1 Jimgerdemannia lactiflua | reverse complement strand
TAATATACTTAACTATTATATAATTAGTGCTCCCAACAAATTGAATTGAATTGAATTGAATTGGACCTAAATTCAATTCAAATTGATTCGATTTATTTGGGAGCACTATTGTGATAGTAGAGACAAATTTGGAAGAAGAAATAAAGGATAGATATTTGATTGCAACCAGTCTCAAAATTAGTATAGCCTTATAGTTAGCAGTCCTCAATTCCGCCAAATGGCAAGATTATTCTGCCAAATGGTGAAATTGAAACCCTGATATAGTATAGTATTCTGCCAAGTGGCAAGATTATTTCACCAAATAGCAAAATGACTCACAGCATAACTCAATCACCTCATAGCTAGCAAACTTGTATAAATATCCCAGTATCTTAGAGTGAATAAACCTTAGATCAAAAGTATTAGCATAAAGAACAAGTATACCGATAAAAGGACTTTCAGGATTATCTCTTTGACACATTTGGCCTTATGGAACTACTGACTCTGGGAGTCAAGAAGACAAGAATTTAAGATAAAGAAATCCGATGTACTTGCTAAGTTTAGCATCTGCTACATTACAATTTGGTGCCCATTGGCTGGTGATTTAAGATGAATCCCTCACTTTCAAGCTGAATAATAAACAACCGCCACAAGAACCCACACAACACAACCAGACAGAATGGATATGAGACCACCTGTATTTCACAGATATACCTCCGATGAATCAATCATCACTTTCATTGATGATTTTGAGCAGTATGCTGCTGTTAGGACCTTAACACCAGCACAACAAGTAGCCCTACTCCCTGTAAGCCTTCAAGGCCCAGCAAGAACCACCTATACTGCAGTCAACCATATAGGAGCTGATGCCCTGGCAATACTGTTAGCCATGAAAACTTGGCTCTGAAATGCCTACTACACTGATGAAATCAAATAAGCTGTAACAGTTCTGGTTTCTTAAATGAGAAAGCAACTTAGTTCTAGTGGTTCAAAGTAGCTCGAAGAGTTACTAAGAGTTCAGGAAGACTTGTGGAATTAGAGAGAAAATATTCTGAGCTTTATTCAAGAGAATAGAGAGGATATTTATACAAGATATGAAAGAAGGATCCAGAAGGATCTGAGTAATCAATGGAAATGCCAAGAAGAAGTTTCTCAGCAATGATGACAAATAAAGATCCACAAAGTTCCATAAAGTTCTGTGACTAGCTAAGACTGGAACGGAAGTAACAAGAATATTCTAGCTGTGGCTTAGTGCCAAGAGATGATTTCTAATCATTCAGAAGGTACTGGAAGATTACGGAAAGTACTAGAAAGACAAAGAAAAAGAAATAAACTATGCTAAAATGTTACATC
This sequence comes from Jimgerdemannia lactiflua, assembly GCA_003951145.1. Classification (NCBI taxonomy): domain Eukaryota; kingdom Fungi; phylum Mucoromycota; class Endogonomycetes; order Endogonales; family Endogonaceae; genus Jimgerdemannia; species Jimgerdemannia lactiflua. The sequence continues at coordinate 17,951 of RQIL01021998.1, read as the reverse complement.
TCCTCCTCCTTAAGAATCAATATCCTTATTGAATTCGGAAGGTAATATAAGAAAATAAAACCAAAAGAAAAGACAAATAAAATATATTGGCTCATTGGCAAGGACTGGCCATTCTTGTATAAGGCAAGGGCCAAAGTATCATCTTGATCAGATGAGAACTGGTTCGAACCTCATTAGTTACAGGGTTTACAGAGTTCTTCTGTGGGTCTTGTTTCTGATGCTGTATCTCTTAGAGTGCCCCGATGCGTAATGTACCTGATCAGTACAGTAGGTCATCTACTATCCAAGAGAAGAACCTCATGGGCAGTCAATGAGTTTCTTTTTGCTCGAACTCTTGAATGAGATCTTGAGATTGGCGGTGGGTTCCTAGGTAGCATTGTATTCAGAGTAGCCTATCCACTTGACTAGGTATTCTGTGCGACAGTATCAGACTTGTTTGTCTAAGATTTTCTCAACTTCATACTCAATGTGATCTTGAATCATAACTGATGCTGAGGGTGTCAGAATTTGGCCAGGGGTAAGGGAGTGACTGGTTCCAGGCCTTGAGTTGTGACATATAGAATACTGGATGTATATGCATGGTTGTTGGTAGACTGAGATGGTAGGAGTAGGTAGAGACTTGTTTGGTGATCTTAAAGGGTCCAAGGTACTTGGGTTGGAATTTGGCTGACTGGTGGTTGACTTGAGATTGGGCCTTGATGTTGTTGGCTTTGAGTAGAACTATATCTCCAATAGTATAGTTGACATTACGACATTTCTTATCTGTATACTTAGCTTGATGTTATTGAGCCTTTAGCAGATTTGCAGTCATAATCTTGAGAAGAGAATCCATTTTGTCGATAAGGTTCTGGGCCATGGAGACTTGTGTATGACTGGATTGCTGGAATAAGACTAGGCTTGCAGGGGTCTCGGGATTTTGACTGTGTAGTAACTGAAAAGGGGAAAGACCAGTGGATAATTGGACTGCATTGTTGTAGGCAAACTTGGCATAGGTCAGATAGTGGTCCCAATCATCTTGCTCATAAGATATATAGTTTCTGAGCATTTGTTCAAGTGTTCTGTTCATTTGCTCAGTCTGTCCATTGGTTTGAGGGTGAAAGGCAGTAGATATAGCAATTTGGGTTCCAAGAGTCTTGAAGAGCACTTGCCAGAAGTGACTTGTGAATTTGGGATTGTGGTCACTGACGATTACTCGGAGAAGTCCATATTGGTAGAAGATAGACTTGAAGAAGATTCTAGCAATTTCAGGGGCAGTGGCATTGATTGTGGTTGGCTCAGCAATTGTGATCTTGGTCAGGTGGTCCACAAACATGACAATGGTGTCATAGCCTGATTTGGTTCGTGGGAGTTATACAATGAAGTCCATTGTGACTTGCTTGAACTTCTTGGTTGGAATTGGCAACAGTTGCAGAAGACTAGCAGGCATTTGGTTGCTTGACTTATTCCTTTGACATAGGTCACAGCTTTGAATATACTCTTTGATTTCCTTGAGCATATTGGGCCAGTAGTAGTCTCGTTAAATGTTCTTGATGGTCTTCTCAGTTCCAAGATGACCAGCTAGTGGGGAGTCATGATGTTCATGAAGGATCTTGTACTGAAGTTCAGGGTTGGTAGGAATATAGATATTGTCTTGATAGTACACAAGGTTGTCCTTGAAGATATACTTTTCCTTGAATTCCTTGGTGTTCTTTTGTAGAACCAGAGAGTCTTGTTCATAGACAGTCTTGATCTGGTTAAGGAATTCAGGTGCCATGGTGACTTGTAAAATGGCGGCAAGGTCAGGCCTCCTTGAGAGCACATCTGGTACAACTAGGGTTTTGTCGGGCTTGTAGATGATGTTCGGAGTGAAGGTCTGGAGTAACTGACTCCACTTGGCTTGTTGACGGGAAAGGGTTGGTTGGGTGTTGATATACTGAAGGGACCTGTGATCTGTGATCATGTCGAACTCAACTCCTTCTAGATAGTGTTGCCAGGTCTTAAGAGTATGAATGATTGCCAGGAGTTCCTTTTCGTGAGTGGCTAGCTTTTGTTCTGCAGGTGATAATTTCCTTGACTCGAATGCAATAGGTCTGTGTTCTTGTCCTTCATCTTGAGAGATGACTGCACCAATTACGAAGTTGGATGCATCAGTAGTGATAGTGAACTTCAAGTTCGGGTCCATGTTTCTAAGGACAGGTGCATGGGTCAGGTGGTTCTTGAGTTCTTGAAAGGCTTGTTGACAGAAGGTGTCCTAGATGTAGGGAACATAGAGGTCAGAGTTGGGTTGCTTTCGCAGGAGGTTTGTCAAAGATTCTGCTATGCTAGAGAAGTTCTTGACAAATCGGCGGTAGTATCCAGCCAGACCAAGGAAGGACCTAAGTTTGGTGAGACTTGCTGGTACAGGCTACTGTTCAATGGCTTGTATTTTCCTTGGGTCTACTTGAATTCCTTTGGCTGATATAATGTGTCCAAGGTATTCGACTTGATCTTTGAAGAACTCACACTTCTTGAGCTTTGCATAAAGCTTGTGTTCGCGGAGGATCTTGAGGACTTATTCAAGGTGTTTGAGATATTCTTCTTCAGTGCCACTAAAAATCAGGATGGCATCAATGTACATAAGTACAAAGATATAGAGCTGATCCTTGAAGACAGTCTGCATAAGGTCTTGAAAGGTTACTAGTGCATTGGTGAGACCAAAGGCCATGACTAGAAATTCATAGAGACCAAATGGTGTCATGAAGGCAGTCTTGGGTATGTCTTCTGGCTTGATTCGAATTTGGTAATACCCAGAGGCCAGGTCAATCTTGGTGAAGTACTTGGCATTCTTGAGAGCATCAAAGATTTGATCAATGAGAGGCAGTGGGTAATGATTCTTAACAGTAATCTTGTTGAGTGCATGGTAGTCTATGCACATTTGCAAGGTATCATCCTTCTTCTTGACAAATAGGACTGGGGAGCCAAAAGGTGACTTGCTTGGCTGAATGGCTCCTTGCTCAATGAGTTCATTGAGTTCCTTCTTGACTGCTTCAATTTCAAGTGGTGATATGCAGTACATCTTCTTCTTAGGAATGCCTGCATCTGGTACCAGCTTGATTTCGTGATCATAGTCTCTTGAAGGTAGTAGACCAGGTAGCTTGTCTGGGAAGACATCCTTGTACTTATTCAGTAGTAATTTGATACTTTCACTGATTAATAGCTTCTTGTCTTCTTTCTTGGGTTGGATCAGTGCAACAAAGGCACAGGTAGCTTTCTTGAGGGCCTTCTTGAACTAAATTGCCGAAAGAGTTGCAATTGGGGTTTTCGTCTGAGTCTTGTCTGGTTTGATTGTAATGTTGACTCCATCTTAAATCAGGGTAACTTCATTCTTGGTCCAATCGATGTGTGGGTTGTGTCGGGTAAGCCAGGGTTTGCCTAAGATCAGGTCATGATCTCCTAGAGGTGCCACTTCAAAATCTAAACGTTTCCAGTACTTCTGAATCTTGAGGGGAAGTTTAGCAGCAATTGAGTCAATTGGCAGAGTGGTGCCATCAGTAGTGACAACTCCACTATTCTTACCAGCTGGTTTGGTGAGAATCTTGAGCTTATTGATGAGGTTCTTGTTGATGAAGTTTCCAACAGCTCTGCCGTCTATGAGGACATCTAGTTCTTGACCTTTGACTAGACCTTTGAAGATGAGCATTGAGTTGGCTCAGTTCTCAGCTATGCTAGCAACTTGGTCAGTGCTGCCAAAGCCTTTCTGATCTTACTTGGTTGATGACAACTTGGTGACTTCCTTGATGGCAGGCAGGGTAGCTTGCTCCAGAATGAGCTGCACAATTCTGTCACCTTCATTGACAGTATAAGGTTGGTCCTTGTGGTTGACTAGTAAGACTTGCATTTCTCCTCGGAAGTTAGGGTCAATAACTCCAGCACCAACATCCAGTAAGTGCTTGACACTGAGGCCAGATCTTGGTGCAATTCTTGCATAATGTTCCTTGGATATTTTGACTGCAAGGCCAGTTGGAATGAGCCTTCTTTCATGGGCAGGAATAGTGACTTGTTGAATGGATTGAAGGTCTAAACCAATGGCTCCTTCTGACTATACTTGAGGAATCTGAGCCTTGGGATTGACTTGCATGAAATTGAGTACAACTTCTTGTTTGACTTGATGACCTTGAGTGTCTTTGGACAGGACCAGGATCCTCTTGGGTTCGGTAGTCTTCTTGGGATATTTTGTAGCAATGTGGCCAGGCTGTCGGCAAAAGAAGCAGACTCTAGCCTTCTTGAGGCACTCCTTTTCCTCAGGTGTAAGCTTGTTCTTCTTGTTTTTGTCAATGGTGTCTAGATCCATGGGGGCAGGTCCAACAGTTCTGACTTTGGTTTCCTCCCTTCTGGGGTTGTTGTTGAATGGCGGTCTCTTCTGCTCGAAGCGGTTGCCATAAGTAATAACATTGAATCTATCAGCAATTTTCATTGCAGTGTCTAGGTCTTTGGGTTCTTCTAGTTCAACATGAACTCAGGTTTGTCCTTTGAGACCTCGGATATACTTGTCAACCTTCTCGTCTTCAGTAATATGAGGTAGCTCCAAAAGAATTGACAGGAATTGTGTATTGTATGCTTGCACAGACTTGAGTTGTTTGATATTTGCCAGGCAGTCTTGCATGACCTTGGTGCTGTTGACAGGTTTGAATTGGCCTTTAATAGCATTTGAGAATTCGTCCCAGGTCTTGATTTGGCCAGAGAATCTTGTATTCTGAACATGATTTTGCCACCAGATTACAGTATTCCCTCAGAGTGTGGCAGCAAATTGGACTAGTACTGCTTCATCTAGATTGGTCAGTTCTCCATACTGCTCCAATTGGAAAAGCCAAGTGTTGGTAGACAGTCCTCCTCTTTGGCCATCAAAGGTATCAGGCTTCTGAGGCTTAATGGTGACTGCTGTCGGAGATACCATTGTAGGTACAGATGTAGACTGTGCAGGAGCTTTGCCCTCCTTCTTGTCTAGTCATTCTTGAAGTTGGGAAATTTGGGCCAGTGTAGTGTGTAGCAGGCTTTCTAGAGTCCCAGATGACTGGTTTGGAATTTCGTCCTCTTCTTCTTGCTGAATGTGAGGAGCATTCTGTGGGACATAGTTGCTGTAAGGGGTGCTGTAGGTGTTGTTGTCCCAGGCATCGGCATTGGGGTCCATAGATATGGTGTTTGACTAGTTCTTGAGGGGTTTCTTGTTTAGGCAAAGTGTAACTTAACTGCTGCTACTAAGTACAATGGTTCTGGTTTCTTAAATAAGGAAGTGACTTAGTTCTAGTGGTTCAAAGTAGCTCAAAGAGTTACTAAGAGTTCAGAAAGACTTATGGAATCAGGGAGAAAATATTCTGAGCTTTATTCGAGAGAACAGAGAGGATATTTATACAAGATATGAAAGAAGGATCCAGAAGGATCTGAGTAATCAATGGAAATGCCAAGAAGATGATGACAAATAAAGATCCACAAAGTTCCATGAAGTTCCATGACTAGCTAAGACTGGAACAGAAGTGACAAGAATGTTCTAGCTGTGGCTTAGTGCCAAGAGATGATTTCTAATCATTTGGAAGGTACTGGAAGGTTACGGAAAGTACTAGAAAGATAAAGAAAAAGAAATAAACTACACTAAAATATTATACAAGCCCTCAAGGATCAATTGAACACTATTTGTCAAGGGATGTCTAAAGACCCAAATATATTCTACATAAGGATCTGGTATCAAATAGTCCTTGCTGACTATCCTGATGCAGTTCAAGACCAGGTGGCTGAAAATACCTTTATGAAAGGTATCCACCAAGAAATCACCCTAGCTATCTGATCCACTCCAATGGCACTGGACTTAATACAGAAAGTTGCCTATACTCAAAGATACTGGACTGCCAGACACCCACAAGGACACACGATAGAAAGAATAACTGGAGTAAAAATGGAACCAAGGAATACCCATGTAGTCCCAACTGCCATAGTCAACCGGAATACTCAACAACAACAACCACTACAACAAGAACCAGGAAAGGCTGATCCAATGGAGGAACTGGCCAAACAGTTTGCAGAAATGACCACATATCTCAGTGACATAGTCAAAGAGTTCAAAAGACAACCAGTGCAAAAGTTTGCTACCATGAATGAAAGATGATCTATAACGTGCTACAACTGCAAGGAAGAAAGCCATTATGCCTCAGAATACATGGCAGAGAATAAGCACAAGGCTCAGCCAAGAAATGCAGCTAGGAATCAAGAACAGGTAAACACTATCACCTTTGAGGAAATCGAAGAATCAGAGGAAGAGCAGGAAGAATGGGAAGCTTATCCTACTACCTCAAGCAAGAAGGACAACCAAGCTACTCCTTACAAGAAGCCAGTGGGGAGGCCTCCAAAGAAGACTCAAGCACAAACAAAGAGGTCAGAAGTAGCCATCGAAAAAGAGATGCAGCCAAGCAAGGCTGACCAGGATATGGAGCTGGAGCAGGATGCTAAGCTGGAACAGGCAGTAGAATATATCATCTGGAACACTACACCATCAAGTGAGGGAAAGAAGAAGCAGAAGTTGTGCAAGACCAAGACCTTCAAGTACAATATCTTCAAGGATCTCAAAGACCAAAAAGTCAATGCAACCTTTGGTCAACTTGCAGAAATTCTGACTTTTAGACAACAAATGAGGACAAGAATCTCAGATATCGGCAAGGACTAAGGCTGGAGAATAATCGAAGCCAACAATACACAAGAAGACTCAGATGAAGAGAGTGAAGACAATCAGAAAACATCAGCTTATACTACTTGCCAGATTGAAGACTGAGTCTTTGAAGCCATTATTAATATTAGAGCTAGAGGATGTCTCATTACTAAGAAGGCAGTAGACCATTTGGATTGGGAAATTGAAGAAGCCACCAAATTGGTATTCGTCACAGCTGATGGAATACGAGCAATACCCTTGGGAAAGATCCAGGATGTCCCAATCAAGTTTGGAGAAGCCACCATCCCAGTAGATGTCATCGTCACCAATGCAACCAACTATAATATCCTCATTGGTAATCAATAGCTTCATAAAGCCAAGGCAATGATTGATCTCAGTGCTCAGAAGATGCAGATTGTCTATCGAGGCAGGAAGATCAGAGTTCCCATCAATGTCCACAAAGGAGTCTGCCCTGAGATGGAGAAAGAATAAGAGAAAGAGGTCTATATGGTTACTACAAGGAAAGAGAAAGGCAAGCAGCTATCAGACAAAGAATGGTATACAAGAATTGCAGATGGATATGCCCCACAAGGAAGGTGCCCCCATGGTGAAGGAATGTACTGTGCCCAACACTTGGATCGCTGCTATTCCTGTATCATTGAGATGAAGAAGATTACCAACAGGCCAAAAAGGAATCAGGAGGAATCTAAAGATGGACCACCAGAACTATCGGATGATAGTGAAGATGAGGAGGAAGATATCACAGTCAAAATATGAAGAATCTATCTTGATGCAGTTATGCCTTAGTACAAATCAGAAAATGCAGCTGGAATGGATCTATCTACCACCACTCATACAATCCTCAAACCACAGACCACTACCATCCTCAGAACAGGAATCGAAGTAACCATCCCACCAAACCACATTGAAATCCTTAAGACAAGAAGCAGCTTGGCAAAAAGCGAAATATCTATAGAAGGAGGAGTCATTGACTCAGACTAATCCTTCTCCTCGCAAGAAATCACAACTCAGCAATTCTATTCGAAGTAAGGAAGAAGGATCAGCTGGCACAAATGCTCATCCTATCTGTCCTTAATCCAAGAATCAAAGAAGTCTCCAACATCAGGCAAACAGAGCGAGGAAGAGCTGGATTTGGCTCTACGGGAAGAGGAGTCTTCGCAGTAACCAAGATTACTGAACTAGAGTACAAGAAGGAGGAGAGCCAAGACAAACACACCTATATAATTGGAAGAAGATTCCCACCCAGAAAAGAATTAGCAGACCTCTTGCACATATTTGAAGATGTACTGGCAACAGACTTCAAGAACATCAAGACCAAGGAGCCCTTATTTCATCATGATGTCAATACAGGAGATGCAAAGCCAATCTATCAGAAGGCCTGCCCCATCCCACCAGCTTATAGGGAATGGCTCAAGATGGAAATCAAGGAGATGGAGGAATCCAGTATCATTAAAGAAGCTAGCAGCCCCTAGTTATCACCTATCATTCTAGCACCAAAGAAAGGAAGCTGACCAGGAGAATTCACACCAAGGCTCTGCACAGACTACCGAAAACTCAATGAAGTCACAGAAAAAGACAGACAACCATTACCCAACATCGGCGACATTCTCATCATGCTGGGAAATGAAGTACAATTTTATACCACTCTGGATCTATTCTCCAGATTTTATCAAATTGGCCTTATATCTGAAGCCAGCAAAAGGTCAGTCTTTATCACTCCCAACAGAACTTATGTCTACCTCCATATGCCCTTCGGAATGTACAATGCACCAGCAAGTTTCCAGCGAATAATGAATAGCATCTTCAGAGATATTATGGAAAAATAGATGATAGTATATATGGATAATGTAATCATCTTCAGTCAGATAGCCGAGGAATACTTGGAATACATCAAGGAAATCCTCAGAAAGCTCTGCAAGCACAGCCTCTACATCAAGCCCAAGAAATGCAAATTTGGAGAAAAAGAAATTGTATACCTTGAACACATCATCAATCATGAAGAAACACACAATGACCCAGCAAAGATCAAGACAGTGGTAGCATACTCAGTACCCACCAGCATCACTGAAGCTTGGACCTTCATGGGTCTTACCTTCTACTATAGAAGATTCATCTGAAGATTCTCTTATATTGCCAGCCCCATTTATGACCTGTTCAGAAAAGAGGTCAGATTCCAGTGGACACAATAGCAGCAACTAGCCTTCAATGAACTCAAGACCAGGTTGACCCAGGCCCCAATCTTGAGAAGACCTGACTGGACTCAAGAATTCATCCTGCAGATAGATGCCAGTACAATGGAACTTGGAGCTGTCTTTGCCCAGAAGAAGAAAGATGCTGAATATGTGGTGGCCTACCTCAGCAGAGGAACTCACGGAGCTGAGCAATCCTATAAATCATACAAGCTGGAATGTCTGGCAGTCATTTGGGCTATAGAAAAGTTCCACTACTACTTGGCTGGAAGACACTTTACTATCCAGACAGACTACTCAGCACTCACCTGGTTGCTCATCACCAGTGAGCCAAAAGGAATCTATGCTCAATGGATCATGAAGCTGCAAGCCTATGATGCCACAATCACTCACCACTCTGGAAGAACAAATGCCAATGCTGATGCCCTCTCACAGATGCCCCAAAGGACCCAACCCCCATACAACCATCATGAATAAGGAGTTGTACTATGGAATCATCAGCTACTTAGGGCAGCGAAAGATGCTCCTGCATCTGGAAGAATGGACAAAAACAATTATTAATCAGATATAGAAACAATTCAAAACAGACAGAGAAATACTCAAGAAAGGACAACAATTGGTCATCCCCGAGTATCGGAAGAATCAGGTGATGAAGAAAGTATATGAGCAAGGCCACATAGGAGAAACCAACATACATAACAAAGTAAAAAGAACCATGTGGTGGCCAGGAATGAAAGAAGATATCAGGCAATTTGTCAGGACCTATGACAAATGTCAGAAGCAGAAACAAGACCAACGAAATCAAGCCCCTGGATCAGTAGACATTGAGCCAATACCATTTGCCCACATTGCAATAGATGTAATCAGTCCCCTACCCCTGACATTGGCAGACAACCAATATGTCATTGTGATTGTAGACCTCTTCATGAAATAGATAGAAGCTGGACCCCTCAAGGAAGCCAATGTACAGTTGATCACTGATTTCCTCCACAGAGAAATCATCTGCCAATTCAAGACTCCAAAGCAAGTCACTATTGATAGAGGAACGGAATTTGTCAACCAGTTCTATGAGATTCTTTATAAAAAATATAAGATCTAATACATCAAGACCATAGCCTATTATCTGCAAGGAAATGGACAGGCAGAACAAACCAATAAGACCCTCAAGAATGTCATTGCCAAGATCTGTGATGAATATGGAAACTGAGACCACTATCTTCCAATAGCATTATCTACTCTGCAGGATATATGATTACAAAGCACCCATTTCATACCACGAGAAATGCTGTTCAGAGAAGAAAGTTCTAATAGAAGTTTGTCAGCAAACAATGATACAATCTGGAAGTATATAGACATGGAGATATGGAGATTGCATCAAATTAGGAAAAAGGCAGAGGATTACATCATCAAGGCACAGACACTGCAATGGAATAATGCAGAAAAAACTCACAAGCCCCTGAAGATAATCAAGATAGGAGATGAAGTCCTGGTGTACCGGAACATGGTAGAAGCTTCCTGGTCAAGAAAACTGGAGCCCAAATGGGAAGGATCTTACCTGGTACAAGATATAAAAGAGACCACCTTTTGGCTATGAAAGCTCACAGATACAATCATCCCCACTACCATCCATCGAAATCAACTCAAGAAGTATTATGGCCAACAACCAGAGTACCACAACAGTACTCAAGATCACTAGTACTGCCCAAAGAGCCATCGAGAGACAATTGCATACCATAGAGTCTCCAACCATAGAGGAATCTTTTGACAGTGTTAGAAGTATTGTGCAGACCCATCTTGCTCGAATCTCACACTTCAAGGCCTATTAGCATTATACAGAATTCCAAGAGTACTTCAAACTTGGACAGATACTCAACCAGAACCAGAACATGACTAAAGATGATTGGATTGCCGAATGCTAGCTCTCCCTCTCTCAAGTTACTATCACTAAGAGAATTCACAAGTTATTTAGAGAAGATGAGTCAGCATTAGCCCATTTGAGAGGAATAGCCCCCTCAGACTTCAAGTGAGTTAAGTAATACCATTGGGAGACAGTGATGCAACAAATTGCCCAGTACAAGACTATTCAGACCATTGAAGTCTGGGAGTTTGAATAGATGTTTCAGGAATGAAACTATCTATTCAGGAGGAAGTTGTGGCAGTAGAGCCAAATTTGGAAGAAGGAATAAGAAATAGACATTTGATCGCAACCAGTCCCAAAATTAATATAGCCTTATAGTTAGCAGTCCCTGATTCCGCCAAATGGCAAGATTATTCTATCAAATAGTGAAATTGAAACCCCGATATAGTATAGCATTTTGCCAAGTGGCAAGATTATTTTGCCAAATGGCAAAATGACTTACAGCTTAGCCATGTAACTCAATCACCTCATAGCTAGCAAACTTGTATAAATATCTCAGTATCTTAGAGTGAATAAACCTCAGATCAAAAGTGTTAGCATAAAGAACAAGTATACTGATAAAAGGACTTTTGGGATTACCTCTTTGATACATTTGGCCTCACAGAACTACTGACTCTGGGAGTCAAGAAGACAAGAATTCAAGATAAAGAAATCCAACATACTTACTAAGTTTAGCATCTGCTTAGTTACAACTTGGTGCCCATTGGCTGGTGATTTAAGACAAATCCCTCACTTTCAAGCTGAACAATGAACAACCACCACAAGAACCCACACAATACAACCAGACAGAATAGATATAAGACCACTCATATTCCATGGATATACTTCCGATGAATCAATCATTACCTTAATTGACAATTTCAAGCAGTATGCTGCTATTAGGACCTTAACCACAGCACAACAAGTAGCCCTACTCCCAGTAAGCCTTTGAGGCCCAGCAAGAACTGCCTTCACTGCAGTCAATCATGCAGGAGGTGATGACCCAGCACTACTATTAGCCATAAAGATTTGGATCCGAAAAACCTGCTATACCACTGAAATCAAACAAGCTCTCAAGGATCAATTGAACACCATTTGTCAAGAAATGACCAAAGATCCAAACACATTCTACACAAGGATCTGGCATCAAATAGTCCTCACTAACTACCCTGATGCAGTTCAAGACCAGGTGGCCAAAAATACCTTCATGAGTGGTATTCACCAAGAAATTGCCTTAGCCATCCAATCTACTCTAATGACATTGGACCTGGTACAGAAAGTCACCTATACTCAAAGATACTAGACTGCCAGGCACCCACAAGGCCATACAATAGAAAGAGTAACAGGAGTAAAAATTGAACCAAGGAATACCCACATAGTCCCAACTGCCATAGTCAATGGGAATACTCAACAACAACAACCACTACCTCAAGAACCAAGGAAGGCTGATCCAATGGAGGAACTGGCCAAACAGTTTGCCGAAATAACTGCACATCTCAGTGATATAGTCAAAGAGTTCAAAAGACAACTGGTGCAGAAGTTTGCTGCCATGAATGAAAGATGATCAATAATGTGCTACAAATGTAAAGAAGAAGGCCATTATGCCTCAGAGTGCATGGCAGAGAGCAAGCACAAGGCTCAGCCAAGCAATGCAGCTAGGAATCGAGAACAGGCAAATACTATCATCTTCTAGAAAATTGGAGAATCAGAGGAAGAGCAGGAGGAATGGGAAGCTTATTCTGCCACCTTAAGCAAGAAGGACAACCAAGCTACCCTCTACAAGAAGCCTGTTGGTAGGCCTCCAAAGAAGACCCAAGCACAAACAAAAAGGTCAGAAGTGGCCATTGAAAAAGAAATGCAGCCAAGGAGACTGATCAGGATATGGAGCTAGAACAAGATACTGAGTTGGAACAGGTAGTAGAAGATATCATTTGGAACACTACACCATCAAGTGAAGGAAAGAAGGAGCAGAAGTTGTGCAAGACCAAGACTTTCAAGTATGATATCTTTAAGGACCTTAAAGACCAAAAAGTCAATGCAACCTTTGGTCAACTGGTGGAAATTCCGACTTTCAGACATGAGCAACACCCTTGGGAAAGATCTGGGATGTCCTGATCAAGTTCAGAGAAGCCACTATCCCAGTAGATATTATCATACTAATGCAACCAACTATGATATCCTTATCAGCAATCAATGGCTTCATAAAGCCAAGGCAATGATTGACCTCAGTGCTCAGAAGATGCAGATTGTCTATTGAGGCAGGAAGATCAGGGTTCCCATCAATTTCCACAAAGGAGTCTGCCCTGAGATGGAGGAAGAACAGGAGGAAGAGGCCTATATAGTCACCACAGGGAAAGGAAAAGACAAGCAGCTGACAGATGAAGAATGGTATACAAGAATTGCAGATAGATATGCTCCACAAGGAAGGTGCCCCCATGGTGAAGGAATGTACTGTGCCCAACACTTGGATTACTGCTATTTCTGCATCATTGAGGCAAAGAGGATAACTAATAGGCCAAAAAGGAACCAGGAGGAACCTGAAGATGGACCACCAGAACTATTGGATGACATTGAAGATGAGGAAGAAGATATTATGGTCAAAATACAAAGAATCCACCCTGATGCAATCATGCCTCAGTACAAAACAGAAAATGCAGCTGGAATAGATCTATCTACCACCACCCATACAATCCTCGAACCACAGACCACCACCATTCTCAGAACAGGAATTGAAGTAACCATCCCACCAAACCATGTCAGAATCCTCAAGACAAGGAGCAGCTTGGCAAAAAGCAAAATATCTATAGAAGGAGGAGTCATGGACTCAGACTACACAAGAGAAATCCTCCTCGTTGTAAGGAATCACAACCCAACAATTCCATTCAAAGTAAGGAAGAAGGATTGGCTGGCACAAATGCTCATCCTACCTGTCCTCAATCCAAGAATCAAAGAAGTCTCCAACATCAGGCAAACAGAGCGAGGAAGAGCTGGATTCAGCTCTACAGGAAGAGGAGTCTTCACAGTAACCAAGATTACTGAACTAGAGCACAAGAAGGAGGAGAGCCAAGACAAATACACCTATATAATCAGAAGAAGCTTCCCACTCAGAAAACAATTAGCAGACCTCTTGCACACATTCAAAGATGTACTGGCCACAGACTTCAAGGACATCAAGACCAAGAAGCCCTTATTTCATCATGATGTCAATACAGGAGATGCAAAGCCAATCTATCAGAAGGCCCACCCCATCCCACCAGCTTATAGAGAATGGCTCAAGATGGAAATCAAGAAGATGGAGGAATCTGGTATCATTAAAGAAGCTAGCAGCCCCTGGTCATCACCTATCATTCTAGCACTAAAGAAGGGAAGCTGACCAGGAGAATTCACACCAAGGCTCTGCACAGACTACTGAAGACTCAATGAAGTTACAGAAAAGGACAGACAACCATTGCCCAATATTAGCAACATCCTTATCATACTGGGAAATAAAGCACGATTCTACACCACTCTGGATCTATTCTTAGGATTTTATCAAATCAGCCTTACACCTGAAGCCAGCAAAAGGTCAGCCTTTATCACTCCTGAAGGAACTTATGTCTACCTCTACATGCTCTTTGGAATGTGCAATGCACCAGCAGTTTCCAGTAAATGATGAATAGCATCTTCAGAGATATTATGGAAAAATGGATAATTGTATATGTGGATGATATTATCATCTTCAGTCAGACAGCCAAGGAACACTTAGAACATATCAAGGAAATCCTCAGAAGGCTTGGCAAATATGGCCTCTACATCAAGTCCAAAAAATGTAAATTTGGAGAAGAAGAAATTGCGTACCTTAGAGACATCATCTATCATGAAGGAACACACACTGACCCAGCAAAGATCAAGGCAGTGGCAGCATACCCAGTACCCACCAGTATCACTGAAGCTCGGGCCTTTATGGGTCTTGTATCCTACTATAGAAGATTCATCTCATCACCAGTCCCATTTATAACCTATTCAGAAAAGAGGTCAGATTCCAGTGGACACAACAGCAGCAACTAGCCTTCAATGAACTCAAGACAAGCTTGACCCAGGCTCCAATCTTGAGAAGGCCTGACTGGACTCAAGAATTCTTCCTGCAGATGGATGCCAGTGCAATAGGACTTGGAGCTTTTCTTGCCCAGAAGAAGAAAGGTGCTGAATATGTAGTAGCCTACCTCAGCAGAGAAACCTGTAGAGCTGAGCAATCCTATGAATCATATAAGCTGGAATGTCTTGCAGTCATTTGGGCCATAGAAAAGTTCCACTACTACTTGGCTGGGAGATACTTCACTATCTAGACAGATCATTCGGCACTCACCTGATTGCTTACCACTAGTGAGCCAAAAGGAATCTATGCCTGATGGATCATGAAGCTGCAAGCCTATGATGCCACAATCACCCACCACCCTGGAAGAATAAATGCCAATGCTGATGCCCTCTCATGGATGCCCCAAAGGACCCAACCCCCATACAATTATCATGAATAAGGAGCTGTACTATAGAATCATCAGCTACTTGGAGCAGTGAAAGATGCCCCCACATCTGAAAGAATGGACAAAAACAATTATTAATCAGACATGGAAACAATTCGAAACTGATGGAGAAACACTCAAGAAAGGACAGCAATTAGTCATTCCTGAGCACTGGAAGAATCAAGTAATGAAGGAAGTATATGAGGAACAAATATATATGACAAAGCAAAAAGGACCATATGGTGGCCAGGAATGGAAGAAGACATCAGACAATTTGTCAGAACCTGTGATAAATGCCAGAAACAGAAACAAGACCAACAGAATCAAGCCACTAGATCAGCAGACATCGAACCAATACCATTTGCCCACATTGCAATAGATGTCATTGGTCCTCTACCCCTGACATTGACAGGCAACTGATATGTTATTGTAATTGTAGATCTATTCACAAAATGGATAGAGGCTAGACCCCTCAAGGAAGCCAATGCACAGTTAATAGCTGATTTCCTTCACAGAGAAATCATCTGCCAATTCAAGACTCCAAAGCAAGTTACCACTGATAGAGGAATGGAATTCGTCAACCAGTTCCATGAGATTCTTTACAAGAAATACAAGATCTAGCACATCAAGACCACAGCCTATCACCCACAAGGAAATAAACAGATAGAATGAACCAATAAGACTCTCAAGAATGTCATCGCTAAGATCTGTGATGAATATGGAAACTGGGACTACTATCTTCCAATAGCATTATCCACTCTGCAAGATATATGATCACAAAGCACACATTTCACACCACGAGAAATGCTGTTTGGAGAAGAAAGTTCTAGTAGAAGATTGTTAGCAAACAATGATGCAATCTGGAGGCATGTGGATACAGAGATATGGAGATTGCACCAAATTAGAAAAAAAGCAGAGGATTACATCATTAAGGCGCAGGCACTGCAATGGAACAACACAGAAAAAACTCACAAACCCCTGGAAATAATCAAGATAGGAGATAAAGTTCTGGTGTATTGGAACATGGTAGAAGCTTCTTGGTCAAGGAAACTGGAGTCCAAGTGGGAAGGACCTTATCTGGTGCAAGACATAAAAGGGACCACCTTTCGGCTATAAAAACTCACAGGCAAAATAATCCCTACTACCATCCATTGAAACCAACTCAAGAAGTATCATGGCCAGTAACCAAAGCACTGCAACAGCACTCAAGATCACTAGTGCTGCCCAAAGAGCCATCGAGAGACAATGGCATACCATGGAGCCTCTGACTATAGAAGAATCATTTGACAGTGTTAGAAGTATTGTGCAGACCCATCTTGCTTAAATCTCACACTTCAAGGCCTATCAGCACCATACAGAATTCCAAGAGTACTTCAAACTTGGACAGATACTCAACCAGAATCAGAACTTGACCAAAGATGATTGGATTGCTGAATGCCAGCTCTTCTACTCTCAGATCACTGTTGCCAAGAGAATCCACAAGCTATTTCATGATGATGAATCAGCACTAGCCCATATTCGAGGAATAATGCTCTCAGACTTTGAGCAAGTTAAGTGACACCATTGGGAAATAGTGATGCAACAAATTGCCCAGTACAAGACCATACAGACCATTGAAGCCTGGGAGTTTGAATAGATATTTCAGGGATGAAACCATCTATTCAGGAGGAAGTTGTAATAGTAGAGCCAAATTTGAAAGAAGGAATAAGGGATAGACATTTAATTGCAACTAGTCCCAAATTAGTATAGCTTTATAGTTAGCAGTCCCTGATTTTGCCAATGTCTAAAACATTCTACCAATATCGAAATTGAATACTCGATATAGTATAGCATTTCGCCAATGGTAAAATTATTCTGTCAGTGGCAAGATTATTTTGCCAAAAGCAAAATGACTCATAACTTAGTCACATAACTTAGCTGCCACATAGTTAGCAAACTTGTATAAATAACCCAATATCTTAGAGTGAATAAACCTCAGATCGAAAGTGTTAGCATAAAGAACAAGTATACTGATAAAAGGACTTTTAGAATTACCTCTTTGACATATTTGGCCTCATGGAACTACTGACTCTGGGAGTCAAGAAGACAAGAATTCAAGATAAAGAAATCTGATGTACTTGCTAAGTTTAGCATCTGCTATGTTACAATAAATAGTAATTAGAATAACTATAATATAGTAATCAATATTCTGAGAGATATTATCATCACTATTTAGATATTTAACTATATTACTTATTATATCAGCCCTTACTAATAAATGATCTATCTCAGACTATTCTTTAGTTATTATTCCATTAAGTATAGATATTTTTTATATCTATATCCATATTGTCATTTTCTATATCTGAGTTATTTATTTAGATTCTAGGTCCTCTTTTTTATATCTTTCTGGTAATAAGACTTCTATTATATAAATAATACTTTAGTAGATTGTCTAGTTTATCTTCTATATATTATTTAAGTAGAACTGAGTCTATATTAGTACTTTTATATTTTACTTTTATATAGTATAAAAGTGGTCTGCAGCAATAGTATTTTCTCAGATTAGGTCTGTACTATTTCTGATATAGATTTATCCAGAGAGTAGAGAGCCTCTATAATTGTTCTCTAATAGTATAGTATATCTATAGCTAGTAGATCTGCAATAGCCTTTATACTATAGTAAATTTTTCTTAGTATTTATTGATTTATAA
>RQIL01021887.1:0-19306 GCA_003951145.1 Jimgerdemannia lactiflua | reverse complement strand
ATTACTTCCCAATTACTTACTAAATTAGTTCCTAAATTCACAAATAAAATTACTTTCAAAATCTTATATACCTGATTAAAATTTTCACCAGTTTGATATATATCAATGACATCTTCAAGGTGATCACATAACTGATTGAATAGTGGGATAACAGCCACTATTGTAGGATACTTTGAAGCTGACATTACAGTTGTCACTTTGGCAAAAGGCTCAAGAAATTAGCAAATCAATTCAAATTGTTGCCATGCATCTTCAGATATATCACTCATTTGCTTATCCATGGCACACAATATATCCAAACCCTATTTGGATGTAATATCAATTTATTTAGTACCAAAATATGAATCCCATTCCAAAATCTATACAAATAGATTCAAAATCTTACCTTACGAATCTCCAGAGCACACACTAACATTTCATGTGTAGAACTCCATCTTATTGTAACATCTAAGAGATGCTTCAAAATGGGAATTCTGGAGGATTCACAGACTTTCACCAGTTGTACTTGTCATTGTGCTGAATTTTTGATCTTCTTTATCAACTCCCATAGCTTTCCAATGGGCTCACTAAGAGAACTAAGAGCATCATGAATGACGAGATTCAACATATGCCCAAAACAGTGTACATGAGCAAGCAGATGATGGAGATTCTCAAACAGAGTATCATTGTTACTGGCATTATCATACACAATAGCAATGATTTGATTGTCACTAGGCAACAAATCATCTATTACCAGCTCCAGACTTTTCACAAGATTGGCACCCATGTGTGTTATTTTGCTGATATTCACAAAGTCTAAGATTATGTCATGCATCTTCCAATCACTGTCAATCCAATGGGCTATTATTCCAAGAAAGGCCTTGATGTTAATGTCTGATGTCCAACAATCAAGTGTAAGTGATACCTTTGACTTGAGCCCTACTAGTCCTGCTTTCACTTAAGTCCATAATAGTTCGAATTCCTTTCGAATAACTCATGAAATTGTATCAGCTGATGGAAGGGCCAGATCAGGGTATAATATGTGAAGGAGATACTTGAAGCCAGAGTTTTTGATGGTAGAGAATGGCTGATATCCAGTGACAATGAAGTTGGCAATTAACTGACAGAAATTTTCATCACTTAAGGTCTTACTAGTTTGTTCTTATTTGTAATAATAAAATTTGATGAATTATTTTTCTAATAATATCCTAAGTACTTCCCGAATTCCATTCTATCCATACTCACAATATCATCTTTCTTAGACCAGCGAGAATTCTCAGCATGCTGGAGAGGTAAGAGTATAGCATTGTGATGCTTCCAGAGATGTTGTTTAAGATTGTTGATATTACCATCCTTCAATATATATCTCCAAGTCATGTAATGGTTGCAATTGATGAGTTTATTTTGTAAATTCTATTTGAATAGAGAGATATGAGACTATATTAGAATCTCAACTGCATACAACTGACCACCCTTATGACCAATGACCAACAACCCTTATGCCCAATAACTAACAACCCTTACAACTGATGAGACCAACCACTCCTACTGCCAATATATAAAACTATCTTTGTGGCATAATTCCACACCCAGCTATCACCAGGTTTTATTTTTATTCTCGTACTCATTGGTGATAACAAACCAGTGGAGTCTGATATATCCTCCAATATATCATCAGATGGTTTTGAAATTTCTCCTAAATGTACTTCTTGATCTTTAGACATTTCATTGATGATGACAGGGAAAGTATGGTGCCCATGGTCAGACCACTGGGGAGTGCTAGGGCAGGGGAACTTTGGGGGTAGTGGGGAAGGGCCTGGACATTGGTGGCTCAATTGCTCCCTGTTGGGGGAGGGGGACTTGTGGGAGAAATGAGAGGAGGAAGTGGGGTCGAATTTGGCCAGATGGAGGGAGGAGGGGGCTCAGGTGGGGCTCCAGTGGGTGAATTGAAGGAGGCAGCGAAGATGTACTGGAGTGAGGTGGGGAAGCAGAGAGGGAGGACTCAGAAGCAGAAGGGGAAGTGGGCATCTCGTCGGATGGAGCAGCTCTTATGTCGGTGGTCAGAGTTGAAGGAGCAGAGATGAGAGGAGGAGGAAGAGGGTTGGCAGGAGGCGCGAGTGAGAATGGAGATTGAAGAGTTAAAGGGAGTCTGGAGGATGGAAGAGGAGTGCTGAGTGGAAGGCATGGTGGCAAGGCTTAGATGGCAGGGGCTGGAGGAAGGAGAGAGGCTGACCAAATACCTCTCCAGGCTGCTTAGGGCAAGGAGAGTGAGGCAGAGATGGGAAAGGATCATCAGTGAGGATGGCTGCTTGGTAACGGGGGTCCAGGGGATCTTCGGGGAACTCAAGAGTCGATGGGGGAGGCTGTGGAGTGAGGAGGAGGGAGGAGCAGATAGCGAGGCCATTGCTGAGTGCCTAGAAGATTGGGGCCCCCCAGAGGTTGAGGGGCTTACAGAATTGATGCGACCAGTGAGGGAGGAGGAGATTCTGCAGGTCCTGGCAGCAACTAAGTCAGGTACTGCCCCTGGAGAGGATGGACTGCCATGGGACTTCTGGAAGAAGATGGTGAAGGTGGAGGAGGTGCGTCGGGAAATGAGAGATATGTGCAATGAGGTGATTGAGTCTGGGTCATGGCTGGGTGGTCAGAAGCTGGGGTTGGTAGCACTTCTCTATAAGGATAAGGGGCAGAGAGAGGACTGGAAGAACTAGAGACAGATTATGCTCCTAGATATGGATAGGAAGTTGGTCATGAAGGTGCTGGTGGCATGGCTGCAAGAAGTGGTGCAACAGATCCTGGGGGAAGAACAGCGAGGCTTTGTCAGGGGTCAGTCGATTAGGGATGGCACAGCCTGGGTGCATGGAATTTTTGAAGAGGCAAGAGCTGCTGGGGTGGATAGCAGATTGGTTTTCTTGGACCAGGAGAAGGCCAATGATAGGGTGCGGTGAGTATGGTTGAGGAAGGTACTGGAGAGAATTGGAATCCCAGAGAAGCTGGGGAATGCGATTGTCCACCTACTGGAAGAGAGTCTGGCAGCAATCATGATGAATAGATACAGTGGAGTAGCCTTTCCCCTTGGGCAGGGGATTTCCCAGAGGGACCCCCTGTCCTCTATTCTATATGCCCTGTCCTTAGAGCCTTTGTTGGAGAGGATCAGGAGGAGAGTTGAAGGGCTGACTGTACTGGGCGTGAACTGGAAGGTGGGGGCCTTTGCCGACAATATGGTGGTGTGCCTGGGCTCTATTGCAGATGTTGGGAAGATGAAGTAGACTGTAGGGTGGTATGAATGGTGCTCTGGGCAGAAGCTGAACTGGCATAAGTGTGAAACAATGGTCTTGGGGAATGGCCTGGTCAGGGGGGACATCATTGGAACAATCATCCCCCCTGGGGATACCTGGGGATATATCTCTCAGTATATGGGTCAGTCCTACCCAAGGCTTGGTGAGAGACCAGAGAGGGGGTGTGGAGAGACGTGCTAAGAGGCTGGAGAGGGCGACATATCTCTCTGGCTGGCAGGGTGAATATTCTGAATGTCTACTGGTTGCCGAAGTTGTAGTATTTGGCATACCATTTGGATTTTCCGATGTGGGTGGTCAAGAGACTGCTGAAACTGGCAAGAGAGTGGATATGGGCTGGACACCAGAGTCAGATTAAGTGGCAGGTCCTGGCAACACCATTGGAAAGGGGGGGCCTAGGACTGATGGACTTTCCAAAATGGCTACACTGTTTAAGGGCCTGGTGGTTGAAGAGAGCGGCGATGCTGAAGGGAGGTGGATGGGTCCCACTGATGCAGAAGGTGTGGGAGGCAAGATTTGCCCCCTGAGGGTCTTCTGGTGACCTCACAGCTTTAGTTGAGGGGAGAGGGAGCAGGAGACTGCGGTAGAGGGGGTTCTGGTTGGGATTTGTTGAGGGAGCACATAGGATTGGCATAAGGTGGGAGAGCTGTGCCATAATGGAGCAGCAGGGGGGAGGCAGGTGGCAGTGGCACAACCCACTGCTGGGTGGTATGTTAGCTTTGGACTTTTATCTGAGGGATGGGGTGGAAAGTCAGGGAGGGGTTGTGCAGGACCAGTGGCCAGAGGGGTGGCAGTGGGCAGGGATCGGAGAGGAGTGGGACTGGAGAGGATTGTGGACCTGGGGAATGGAGATGAAGAAGTGGCTGCCACCCAAATTCTGGGTGGTGTGGTGGAGGGTGTTGAGGCGAAATGTTATGCTGAACTTCAGGTTGGAGCATCTGGTCCCAGGGGGGGCCTTTAAGTGTGAGGAGTGTCAAGGAGTTGGGCAGGAGAGCGGGGTGGTGCAGACCCCAGAACACTGGCTTGGAGAGTGTGAGATATTGGAGGAGTTCTGGGGGGTAGTCGGGAGAAGGCTGGGAGGGTGCTACAGGAGTCATGGGGGTGGTCGCTTGGAGGTGTTAAAGAAATGAATGATGGGGGGCATTGGCAATGAATGGCTCATGCTGGGGTGGGCATTTGCAGTGTGGGTGAGGCTTGCTGGCCACTGGCAGGCAGTGTTTGAGGAGGGCAGGCAGATGTCGAAGGAGGAGAAAGTGGCTAGATGAGAGGGGCTGTTAGTTGACTTGGTGTCAGGGTGGCAGAAAGGGTGGGGCCCCCAGGGGGAGCACCGTCGGAAATTGGTGGTGACATTATGTGACAAGAGTGAGGGGCGGATGCAAGTTGAGGGTGGGGAAGTAGTGTTTGCGAGAGTAGGGGTAGGGGGGCAGGAGACAGTGAGAGTTGGTTAGGTTAGGCATCAAGTTATATTTATTCGTGAGAGAGAAGGAGAGTTACATCATAAACACAAAAGACAGAAACCACAAAGATGAGAGAAGCAAAGAGAGGCCAGCGAAATAAACAACTAGCTAGGAAGTAAACTATAGAAGGCCAAAGAGCTCGCCACCCTATGGACAGGCCGGATAAACCATTTAGCGAAGGCCATAAAGAAATACTAAGGCAGAAACAAATGCTGAAACAAATTGTAAAACACAGAGTACGAAACTATAGAAGATACATGTTTGCTAAGTCCAACAGCCGGAACATGACATTTCGCAACACCGATACTGCCAACAGACTTACCAAGGGAAAACCAAGCGCTGTCTCTTCCCAAAATCGAACCCAACAAAGCAAATGAGAAAATAAACTAAAAAGAAATGTGCGATCGCTACAATCATCACATAAGCATCTTATTGATCTCAGTCAGACAAAATCCGACCACGACATGGCCACCAGAATTGCACATGGCATCTATAGCGTGATACTTTGTCTCTCGGAGACAGTGAAGAGGGAATGCAGCAAGCTCTTCCTCCCATTCCTCATTGGTAAACCAATCGAAAACATGATCGGTACCTCGGAATGCAGAGTAGGAGCCCCCAAGGAGGTCGCACGTATTGAGGTGCCTTCGGGAAAAGCGGTCCCCACATGGGCAGAAACGGGGTTGTCCAAAGAGGCCATATCGCCAGGCAAGGGCCATGCAGACCAACTTCGGAGGGAAGGATAGGACTCGATCCAGGCCCCGCTGCCGAAGCTGGCCACGAGGGGTGATATACTGGATGAGAACGGAGGAGGAGGAGGCCCATTCCGAAAGCAGGTCATCCCGAAGGAATTCCTGAAGGAAAGAGCGCATCGAGCATCGATTGCGGCACCAAGGGGGCAGATGCCGGTGCTAGTTCTTGAAGTCAAGCCAAGAAGTCCAGTCCCGGAACCGATCTATCAAAGATCCCCAAGGTCTAACACAGAACTGTGTTGAGAGGGGGCTGATGGGGTTGTTGCCGAACTTGCTACACCAATCCAGATGGGCTGGGAACATGCAGCAGAGGTCCGACGTATGACGGAGGAATGTAGGGAGGCCAAGAATCGCGCAGCCAACCGAGGGCCGGCCGTGAAAGCCGACAGCCCAGCTAACCACATCATCAAAGACTTCCTGGGGACGCTTCAATACCTGAAGCCCCATGGTGGTCTGGGGAAGGGAAACCTGAAGCAAGAGAAGACCGTACTCCAATTGAGGCCTGATGAATGTTCGTAAGATAGCCAGCTTGACCAAGTTCCCACCAAACATCCTATCCCCAGCAGTCTGCCGAGAGTACTTGGTCAATCCTTGTCCCGAGCCCATCAGTCCAGTGGGTGAAGACCTTATCTGCTCCCCACTTGGTCCTCGCCACATCCCCCAAAGCACTCATCCTCTCAATCTCCTCCCACCTGCCCAGCCCCCCACTGCGACCAACTACACCAACCCCTCCATCAGACCGATCCAGAGCAGTATCCCGCACCATATTAAAGTCCCCTTCCAGGATATCCACCCCAGCTTCCATCAGAGCCCCTTCTGCCAGAAGCCCCTCCAGCCATTCAATTCTCTTGCCCCGGATTGCTGGATAATAGCACGATCCGACGACAATCGGGCCCCACCCCGGCCTCCTCCACATCCCCTAAACTAGACATTCACCCCAACCCCCAATGTCCAACAGCTCTTCTCTACCCCTGCGGATCAGTATTCCAATAATACCATACCATTCAGCCACCCCGCCCCATTCTCTAGTCCAATTCAACCTGTCTTCCTCCTCTTCACATCTCACATCCTGTAGCAGAAACAGATCTGCCTCTAAGCCACATAACTATTCAAACATATTCCAATGACATCTCAATCCCTGCAGCCCATTGACATTCAAAGATATAATGTTAGTTGTACTGTTCATAAGGGCGAATGTTTGTAGATATTTCTTCTCTCCCAGCTCTCTCAAACTTCCAGCTCGATGTCCATCCTAGATAAATCTAAGAGACATTCAGCCTCTACCTCTTCCTCCTCAAGCTCGTTCCTCACCAATGCAGCTGCAATCTCCTGAGCATCCACATCATCCTTCTCCTCTGTCTCCTCCCTGTAGTCCTCACAAACCGACATCCACAACTCTGCCCCATCCTTCTCCACCCAGCAATCTTCCACCACCCAACCAGCCTCCACCCTTAGCTCTGCTTTCCTCTTTGCATCTACCTCATATCCCTCCTCGACCAGCAGGATCTCCATCACCTCCATCAATAGTTGTCCACCACCCCTTCCCCTGCTAAGATCTCCTGCCACTCCTCTCCCCCTAGGACTCAGAAATCTACCTCTGCAAGTTCATCCACTGCCAGATCATTGAGAGTGGCCAACAGCCACCCCACCCCTCCGATACAACCTGCTCCTAGGGTCATTGGCCTCTTGTTCCCCTCGGACCCACCAACGCTCCCAGTATCTTTGCCCTCAGCTCTACCAGAGTGCCCTTCCACCACTCCCACCACCAATCCCCCAAGGGCGACATCTGGAACTCCAAAACTCACACACTGTGTCCCTCTCATCACCACATCCTCCCTTTCAGCCTCTCACCCCATCGCACTGCTCGAGATTGTTCCCGTTCCAGGCGAATCCCCCTCCCCCTCATCCAGGTCAATGAAGAACCCCGGTTCATCCTCCCCAATAATCTTCTTCTGCTGCGGGGCATGTTGTGACATCCCAAGACCACCAGGACCTCACGTATATCCTGGTGGAGGCACCATTCCAACACCTGTCTTCCCCTTAAGGCTTGCCAGTAACTCCCTCTACACCTGCCTTCCCTGCTCTCTTTCCCATCCCTTCTTATCCACTCATACCTTCCTGCCATCAATCTCCTCTACCACTGTCGCTTTCTCAAAGACCTCCCAGGCCTTCGCTCTCTTCTCCACCACTCCTTCTCTTTCCCACAGGGCTGTCAGTAGATCTTCTTCCTCCTCCTCAGTCCCCCTCACCCTTGACACCTTGCACTCGACAGGGCCCCACTTCATAGCCCTTGACCAGTTGCTCATCTTCCCTGTTGCCTCTCTGCCAGCCACCCTCAGTCTCACCTCTACATCTCCTATCCTGAATGTTGTCCTCTCTCACATCTGAAATCTGATGTCGACAATATCCCCAAACTCCCTCATCACCTTACCAACCCATCCTCTAGTCTCCTCCACTGACACCGTAGGGACCCCATTGGCCACCAAGTGCACCACCCTAGGGTCCCAGTGCAAGCACCTCATCATCGGTACCACAATCTCGCCCACTGTAATCCCCTTCGCCAGTGCCTCCACAAGGTTTTTCTCCTCCACAAATCCCACCTCCACTCCCTCCAGCCCTTTCAAGAACTTCACTGATGCCACATCTACTAACTGCTTCCCCAGAAGACCCAAGACCATCTTTGCCGTCACTGCCAAGCCCCTGAAGCTCACTGTGACCACGAATTCGGAGATTGACTTCTTGAGTAATGGCACCATGACCAGCCCTGTTACACCATCCAACAGATCGGCACTGTGCTCCGGCCCTGATCCCCCTTGCTCCCCTTACCAACACCAGAAGTCACATCTGGATTTTTTTCCAGATTGGCTGTCACACTACCATCAGCAGTCCCCCCACAATACCAGTCAGACCTCCCCCAGCCCCTACCTTCCTCCCCCCAGAGAGCGCTCCTCCAGCACTTCCAGACTTTCCCTTCTCCTTCTCCACTGTCCTCCACTCCTCAGGTCCTCCACCTCCTCCTCCACTCTTAACAGCTGCAGCAAAGCTCACTGCTCCACCACCTCCAGCCTTCTTACTAGACTCCTGTCCTCCTCCTACTCTGCCACCAGTTGACGGTCCAAAGAAGCTCAGCCCCAGCCCAATCCCTCCCTTGCCATGCTGCCATTTGAAGGCTGGCTCATCCCCCAAACCAGTATACTTACCAGAACCCTGCTTGGTTGCCATCACCTTAAGAGTTTTCTCCAAAAAGTGATGAAAAGTTTGTCAAAAAGTGTGTGTAAAATTTGTGTAATGTGAAAGTTACCAGAGAGAGGTCTATTGGGCTCTGATCTCATGAACCAGAGCAAGTATGTTGGTACACGCCTCACTCCAATATCTGGATCTGTCCCCCCCATCGCTTCCTCTCATTCGACTCCATGGGGTACTACCCCCTCCTCCCCCCTCATCCATTCAGCTGCTCGGGATTCTACTGCACTCCTTCTTGGTGGGCTTCCCCTGGCTACCCCCCTCTCCTCCAGTACCTCCTCCGCCACTGCTGCCTTTGATACTGATGGCATGCATGTCGACGTTGCCCCTCCCCGCATGGAACTTCTGCAGGATTCCATCCTGCTCTTTCAATGAGACCTTTGGGCGAGCCAGGTGGAGGATGTGGCCAATGCTACCCTGCTTGCAGAGGCCCTCAAGCAAATCACGGACCTCAATATGCATGTCATCCAGCTGGTTGATCAGCTAATGACAGCTGAGGAGCCCTCTCAAACCCCCTTGCATAGCTGCTCATGTGGCCATTGCCATGGTGTCTCCCCAGCCCCCAGCCCTCCCAGGCACCCTGACCCTCACCAGACCATCTCTGTTGCCTCTAGCACTAAAGAGATCATTGAGATCTCCTTCGGCGAATCCCTCCCCCCAGTGTCTAACAAAGGCATGGCCAAGGAGCCTGCCTTTTTCATTGTTCTCTCCAAATCGCAGAAGAAGCAAGCTGCCCAGGCCGCCCGCCAGGTGGCAGCTCCTTCTTCCACTACCACCCCCGCCACCGCTCCCACCCTTGGCCCTGCTGCTCGTGCAGCTGCTGCCAAACTGACCCCCCCTGCCCCCGCTGCCTTGCTGAAGAAGGTCTCTCCTTCTTCAGCCTCCTCCAGCCCTAAGTCGGCCCCCAAATCCTTTGCTGCTGCCACCTCCGCCAATTTTCCCAAAGTCACCCTCTTTCAGCAAGCCATCGACAAGGCCACCCACTACAAGAAGCCTGAAATCGCTGATGATCTCTATCAGACCCTCCTCCGGAATGCTGCTGCCCATCAGGTCTGTCAATGCCCCACGTATGCCCAGTCCACTGGTCTCTGCCATGTTTATATTAACAGCATTGCTTGGTAGGCCATCTCCTCCCTCTGCAAGGACCTTCGCTTCTGGGGATTCACAGTCTCCAAAATCCACAATGTCGCATTCCTTGGTGACTATGTTGCCGAGTTCCTCATCCCCAATGACTACGCCATGAGTTCAAGTCTAAGACCACCCGCCTGGGTCATCAGATCCTGGAGGGATATGATCCATCTTGTGCTTGCGATTCCAAGGTTTTGAGTGATGTACAGACTCGGGTCCATGAAGCTTTCCGATGCCATGTTCAGTAGTCTGCTGAGCATTGTGGTGATGAGCAGGGCTGGGCTTTCTTCATTGACTGAGCCCACTCCCTTAACATCCCGATCTCTCCTGCTCCTAGCTCGCAGCAAGACAATGCTAATGTCTGAACACCTTCGCATTGGATTCATGAATGTGCAGAGTCTTTTTCTGGCCAAATTCCACCCACTTTTCACTTCCACTTTTCCCCTTTTTCATTTTCTTTTTGTTGTGGAGACATGGCATTCTTCCAATACCGTGGCCTGCCTTTCCCCTCTCTTTGTTGCTGCCTCCCCGATTCCTCCCCCCACCCCTCCTGTGCATGCTCTGAAGGGGGCCTACTCCTTCTTTGCTATCCCTCTGTTTGCCCTGGTGTGTCCTCTGTTGATACCTCCAATAATTTTTATCTTACATGTTGTTTCAATGGTCTCTCTCTTTTTGGTGTATATCTTCTCCCCTCTCTTCATGTTCCTCCTGATGTCAGCATTGCCGCTGGCCCCTTACCTCCCTTGATTCCTTCTCCTGTGGTTGTTATGGGTGACTTAATGTCAATTACACCTCTGCCTCCCCCCCTGGTCGCATTTGTGCTATTGGACAATGGGCCAGCATTCTCTCCCTTCGTCATTTCCCCCCCCTTCCCTCCCCACTCCCCTGTTAGGTAGAGCACATGTTTGCCTCTTCTTCCTTGAATGTGTCTGTCTCCCTTTGGGTCCCCCTCGTTGGGACGGATCATTCCTTCATGCTCTCGGTGTCCCTTCCTGTCCCCTCTCTCCTCTCCCCTGCCCTCTCTTCTACTATCTGGTTTGCCATCTCATCTCTTGATGACCCCATTCACCTCTCTCAATTTCTCATGGCATTTGAAGCCCTACGCCCACTAGCCCCCTCTCTTATTTTCCAAGGCCTTGAGATGGTTATGAATGGCCTAGTGGCGTCCATCTTTACTCGTATCTTTTGCATTGATGTCTGTGACCAAGCTCTAGCTGATATGGTCTGTGCTGCGGCAGATGTCTCCATTGGTTCTATTAATCCTGCCTTCTGCCGTCACCACCCTGATACTGTTGGGACCCACCTCAGCCACTGCTCCAATCCTGTTGCTGCTACCTCTCTCTGGAAGAGGTCGCTCTGTGCCCACTCTTTCTTCCCTGCCCTTCCTTGCCTTCTTTGAAGAAATTGATGCCCATTAACGCTGTGTCTACTCCTCCTTAGTTCCGTCCCATTGGTCCTCTTTCCTTCTACCAGGCTGTCCATCTAAGTTCCCTGACTACATTGGCGACCTCTCTCTCCTTCCTCTCTTCTCTGAAAATGCTGTCTGGCTGGTCTGCTGGAGGTATCCCTTCTCCAAAGACCCGGGTTCTGATGGCATCCACCATGAAATGCTCCATGTTCTTGCTGGTGATCACCCTTTGAAAGACTCCCCTCCCTCTCTCTTCCTCTCCTTCCTCTCCACTCTCTTCCAGATGTGTGCCATCACTGGTGTTACCCCTCGCCGTTGGATCCATGTCCTTGTCTCCCACATTCCAAAGAAGGATACTCCATTTGGAGTTGATGGGTTCTGCCCTATCGCTCTTACTGTAATGTTCTGCTGCCTCTTTGAGTCCCTTCTTTTGCGAGCCCTTGAGAAGTGCCCCCAGTACTCCTGCTTGGTCTCCTTTAGTTGGTGTCAGGCCAGCTTCCAGTCTTCCTTTTCTACAGTGACCCATACTCTTCTGTTGGATCATGTCATCTCCGAGAACCCCTCCCACCATGTCGTCTCCCTCGATGTCACCAAGTACTATGACCGAGTTCCCATCCCCCTTATGCTGTCCTGGCTTTCTGCTCATGGGTGCCCACAAGGTGTCCTTTCCCTTGTACACTCACTGTTTTGCAGTCTCACTATCTCCACCTTGGTCAATGGTGCTGCCTCACCAGGGGTGGTTGCCAACATTGGTCTTCTCCAAGGTGCTGTTCTCTCGTCTTGGCTTCTTAATGTCTTCTTGGACCCCTGGCAGAACTCCTGGATAGGCGCTTCCCCTCCCTTGTGTGAGCCGCTGCAATTTCTTGCGCATCATGTTCCAGCACCCTGTTCTTTGTGGATGACATTGTCCTCATCCCTCCAGATGGCTCCCCCGAGATGGCCCAGCATATGGTTGACACCTGTACTACCTGGGCTGATGATAACAGAGTCTCCTTTAATCCCACCAAGTTGGGTGTCCTGCCTCCTTGCGACATCGTTGTCCGGGCTCACTCTCGCATTCTCTCTCCTGCTCCCCTTCCCTCTCCTCCCCCCTACACCTACCTTGGGCATCCCATTTGACACCTTCTTGGCTGACTACTCTTCGACTGGCCTAGTGAACTTGCCCATCACCACAAGAAGGCGGCTACCTCTCTCCACGCCATACAAGCGGCTGGTGATGGCTGGGATCCTGTTGCACGTCTCTCAGTTTACCAGATGTTCATGTGCTCGCAGATTAGCTATGTCTTGCCCTTCATCTTAACTAGCTCTCGTGGCCTTTTGTTCCCTGCCCTCCTCGATCTCGAAGATTGGGATATCAATGCTCTGTATTGGTTCCTTGGTCTTCCCCGTGCCTCGCCTGTGGCCATACATGCTATTACAGGCGTTGCCCCTGTCCTCTCCTGGGTGGAGGCAGCTGCTGCGTCCGTCATGCTGCAAGTCTTCCATTCTCGCCACTCCTCAAACCTGGTCCATGCCATCCTTGCTGACCTCCCCGCTGTCACCCCTGTGTTCCTCCAGTCCCTCCTTGGCCTCCTATAGACAAACCCAACCTGGCTCTCCTTCCGCCAAGATCCCTCCAACCTCGCCTCTTCCCATGCCCTCAGTTCCCTAGTGGCAAACTCTCACATCAAATCCATTATCTCTGGATCCACATTGGCCTGCTACATCTTCATGATGGCTTATAACTATCAGGGATTTGGTGCTGACCATTGTGTTTATATCCGGGATCCATACCTTCGCTGCAGGGCATTGCTCTAGTGGGCAAATATGTTTGGGTTATAGCAGATAGACGTCGATGCATTTGCAGTGAGCCCTTTCACTGCAGCTATGATCAATGTCTCCTGGTGGATGGTGTTGATGCCCTGGTTGCAATCCGCTCTGCATATCAATATCTGGGTACCCATCTCACAGGTGTTCCCCAGCCTAATGGTGAACATTTACTTCTCGATCTTCCTGGGTATGGTCTGGTTGAAGCAGTTCTTAATGAGTGTGATTGGCCCCTTGCTTCTTCCCTCTTTCATAAACTTGAGGCTGCTATGGTTTCTAATCTCTCTCTCCTTCCCCCCTCTCTCTATTCGGCCTTGGCTGGATGGTTCGATTGGGCCATTTCCCTTGCTATAGTATTGTTTTTTCTTGACTTTATTTCTTTACTTGTTTCAACCTCTATCTGTTGTGAATTGTCAGTCTTTGTACTTTACTTAGCATTTTCATAAGCCAGTGTAGTACAGATGTACCGATGCACTTTGAATAAACATCTTAAGTCCTAACACTAACCCGTATCCTCCCATCACTTCTGTTGTATATCACCTCCACTAATCTTGGCCAGTGCCCCCCTTGAGGACCCCATCCTTTCTGCCATCCAGTCACCAAGTCAACTAGTAAGCTCTCCCACCTTGCCATCTTTTCTTCCATTGACATCTGCCTACCCTCCTCAAACACCACCTGCCAATGGCCTGCAAGCCTCACCCATATTGCTAATGCCCAACCCAGTATGAGCCACTCATTACCAATCCCCCCCATCATTCTTTTCTTCAACACCTCCTATCGACCATTCTCCCGACTCCTGTAGCACCCTCCCAACTGACTCCCAACTGCCACCCAAAACTCATTCAGAATCTCGCACTCTCCCAGCCAGTGTTCTGGGGTCTGCACCACTCTCTCTTCCTGCCCTACCCCTCGACACTCCTCGCACTTGAACTCTTCACCTGGGACAAGATGCCTTGACCTGAAGTTCAGCATCACATTCTGCCTCAACATCCTCCACCTCACCACCCATTACTTAGGCGGCAACCACTTCTTAGTCTCCTTCCCCTAGATCTAGAGTCCACTCTAGTCCCACTCTTCTCAATACCAACTTGCTGCCACCCCTCCTGCCAAAGGTCCTGCCCCATACCCCTCTGACTCTCCACTCTATCTGCTAGATCAAAGTCTATTGCTGGTACTCCACCCAGCAGCAGTCTGTTCCACTGCCAACCTCCTCCCCTCTGCTGCTCCGCCGCAGCACAGCTCTCCAACCTAACACCAATTCTGTGTGCTCTCTCTGCCACCCCACACCAGTACCCCTTATACCGGAGTCGTCTACTCCCTCCCCCCTCTACCAAAGTCGAAAGGTCCCCAGAGGACCCCCGGGGGGCATACCTCGCCTCCCACACTTTCTGCATCAGTGGGACCCATCCACCTCCTTTCAGCATCACCACTCTCTTCAACCACCAGGCCCGTAAGCAGTGCAGCCTCTTTGAGAAGTCCACCAGTCCCAGTTCCCCCCTCTCAACTGAAGTCACCAGAAAATCCCACTTAATCTGGCTTCGGCAACTGGCCCAAATCTACACTCTCACCAGTTTCTATAACCTCTTAACCACTCAGGCTGGAAAATCCAGATGGTACACCAGATACCACAGCTTCGGCATCCAGTATATGTTCAGAATGTTCACCTTGCCAGTCAGAGAGATGCATCGCCCTCCCTAGCTCCCCAGTACCCCTCCCCACATCTCCACCCTGGCCTCACACTATGCCTTGGGTTGGACTGACCCATACACTGAGAGAAAAATCCCCAAGTACCTCACTGCCTCCCCTGGGGGGACAATTTTTTTAATAATGTCCCCTCCCACCAGCCCATTCCCCAATACCATTGTTTGGCACTTATGCTAGTTCAACTTCTGCCCAGAGCACTGTTCATACCATCCTACAGCCTTCTTAAGCTCCATGACATCTGCAATGGTGCCCAGGCCTACCACCATATCATCAGCAAAGGCCCCCACTTTCTAGTTCACATCTAGTACTGTCAACCCTTCAACTCTCCTCCTGACTTTATCCAACAGAGGCTCCAAGTATAGAGTGTACAGAATGGGTGACAGGAGGTCTCCCTGGGGAACCCCCCACCCAAGGGGGAAGGCCACTCCTCTATGACCATTCACCATAATTGCCACCTGACTATCCTCCAGAATGTGGACAATTGTGTTTCCCAGCTGCTCAGGAATCCCAATTCTCTCCAGCACCTTCCGCAACCAGACTCACCACACCCTATCATATGCCTTCTCCTGGTCCAAGAAAACCAATCTGCCATCCACTCCTGCAGTATGTGCCCCCTCAATAACTCCATGCACCCATGCTGTGCCATCCCTAATCAACTGTCCCCCCACAAAGCCTCGCTGCTCTCCCTCAAGATCTGTTGTGCTACCCCCTGCAGCCTTGCCACCAGCACCTTTGTGACCAACTTTCAATCCATATCCAGAAGCATAATTGGTCGCCAATTCTTCCAGTCCTCCCTCTGCCCCTTATTCTTATATAAGAGCACCACCAGCCCCAACTTCTGACCCCCCAGCCAAGATCCAGACTCAATCACCTCATCACCCATACCCCTCATTTCACAGCACACCTCCTCCACCTTCACTATCTTCTTCCAGAAGTCCCATGGTAGCCCATCTTATCCAGGGGCAGTCCCCGACTTAGTAGCCACCAGAACCTGCAGAATTTCCTCCTCTCTCAACCTCTGGGGGGCACCAGTCCTCTAAGTACTCAGCAATGGCCTCACTGTCTGCCCCTCCCTCCTCCTTACTCCACAACTTCCCCCAATGACCCCTCAGCTCCCCAAGGATCCCCTAAGTCTCTGTCACCAGGCAACCATCCTCTCTGGTGATCCCCTCCCACCTCTGCCTTACTTGCCTCACCCTTAGCAGTCTGGAGAGGTACTTGGTCGGTCTCTCTCCCTCCTCCAGCCCCTGCCACCTGAGCCTTGCCACCAAACCCTGTACTTGACTCTCCTCTTCCATTCTCAAGACTACCTTCAGCTCCTCAATCTCTATCCTAACATGTGCTTCCTGCCAATCCTCCTCCTCCTCCTCTCTCCTATGCCCCTTCAGTTCTGACCACTGCCACAACAGCTGTTCCATCCAGTGGGATGCCCACTTCCTCTTCATCCATTGCAGCTTCCCTCTCTGCTTCTCTCCCTCACTCCAGTACATCTTTGCCACCTCCTTCAGCTTCACCCACTGGGACCCCACCAGAGCCCCCTCCTCCTTCCATCTAACCATGCTGGCCACCGCCTTGCCCTCTCATTTCTCCCACAAGTCCCTATCTGCCAGTAGAGCACAATTGAGCCACCAATGTCTAGGCCCTTCCCCACTGTCCCCAAAGTTCCCCCGCTCTAGCACTCCCCAGTAATCCGACCAGGGGCACCAGACCACCCAAATTTCCTACCACACATCTACCCCCCAGCAGTCAGCTGAGAGTATCCAGTCAATCATTGTTCCAAGCCCTCCAACCCAGTGTGTGTAAACCCTATCCATCCCCCACTTGACCCTCGCTATGTCACCCAGTGCACTCAGTCTCTCAATCTCCTCCCACCTGTCCAGCCCACCACTGTAGCCAACTACCCCAGTTCCTCCATCAGATCTATCCAGAACTGCATCTCGCACCATATTGAAATCTCCTCTCAGAATATCCACCCCAGCCTCCATCAGGGACCCCTCCTCCAGTAGTCCTTCCAATCAGTCCACTCTTTCACCCTGGACTGCCGGACAGTAGCATGACCCCACTACCAGGGGCCCCCACCCTGGCCTCCTCCACATTCCACAGACTAGATGGTCCCCCCAACCCCCAATGTCTGCTAATTTCCCTTTACCCCTTCATATCAAGAATTCAACACTTCCATACCATTCAGCCACCCCCTCCCACTTCTTAGTCCAATTCATCCTGTCTTCCTCCTCTTCGCACCATACATCCTGTAACAGAAAAAGGTCTGCCTCCAAGCCACATAACCATTCAAACATATTCCGATGGCACTTCGCACCCCGCAGCCCATTGACATTCAAAGATAAAATGTTGGTTGTACTATTCCTAGGAAGAAATTTTTGTAGATATTTCCGCTCTCCAAACCACCTCAAACTTCCAGCTCGATGTCCATCCTAGAAAGGTCCAAGAGTCACTCTGCCTCCACCTCCTCTTCCTCAGTCTCCCTCCTTGCCAGTGCTGCTGCTACCCCCTGAGCATCTTCATCTTCCTTCTCCTCAGCTTCTTCCCTGTAGTCCTCACAGACTGACTTCCACAGATCCACTCTATCCTTCGACACCCAACAGTCTTCCACTACTCACCCAGCTTCCTTTCTCAACTCGGCCTCCCTCTTTGCATCCACCTCATACCCCTCCTCTACCAACAAGATCGCCATCACCTCTGTCAGAAGTTTGCTCACCACCCCTTCCCCTACCAGAATTCCCTGCCACTCCACCCCCCCCAGGACCTGGAAGTCTACCTCTGCCAGTTCATCTGCCACCAGATCATTGAGAGTGGCCAGCAGCCAACCTGCTCCTCCAATATGTCCTGCCCCTGGGGTCATGGGCCTCTTGTTTGCCCTAAGCCCACCATTGCCTCCACCAGTCTCACTCTTAACCTCACCGGGGTGCTCTCCCTCCACCCCCACCACTAGGCCACCAAGCACGACATCCAGAACTCCAAAACTCACCCACTGTGTCCCCTTCATCACCATATCCTCCTTCCTAGTCCCTTGCACCAGGCCACCAATTGAGGACCCCCCTATTCCAGGCTGGTCCCCCTCTACCTCATCCAGGTCAATAAAGTACCCTGGGTCATTCTTGCCAATAATCTTCTTCCACCAAGGAGCATACTGTGATTCTTCAAGCCCCCCATGACCACCAGTGAACTCTGGCAGGGGCACCATCCCTGTACCCGCCTTCTCTATAAGCCTTGCCAGTAAATCCCTCTGCACCTGCCACCCCTGCTCCCTCTTCCATACCTTCTTATCCACTCGCACCCTCCTGCCATTTATCTCCTCCACTACCACCACATCCTCAAAGGCCTCCCAGGCCTTCGCCCTCTGCTCTACAGCCCCTTCCAGCTCTCACAAGGCCATCAGCAGGTGCTCTTCCTCCTTCTCAGTCCCCCTTACCCTTGACACCTTGCACTCAACTGGGCCCCACTTCATGGCCCTTGGCCAGTCGCCCACTTTCCCAGTCGCCTCCCTTCCTGCCAACCTCAGTCTCACCTCCACATCTCCCATCCTGAATGTCATCCCCTCCTACATCTGGAAGCCAATATCGACAACATCCCCATACTCCCTCATCACCTCACTGACCCTGCTTCTCGTCTCCTCTACTGACACCATAGGGACCCCCTTGACCACCAGGTGAACCACCCTAGGGTCCCAGTGCAGGCAACTCGACATCGGCACCACCACCTCACCCACCATGATCCCCTTCGCCAATACCTCTGCCAGGTATTTCTCCTCAACAAATCCAACCTCAACTCCCTCCAGTCCTTTCAGGAACTTCACTGATGCCACATCCACCAGCTGCTTCCCCAGGAGCCCCAAGACCATCTTTGCCATCACTGCCAAGCCCCAGAAGCTCACCATGACTATGAATTCAGAGATCGACTTCTTGAGCAATGGTACCACCACCAGTCCTGTAACACCATTGAAGAGATCACCTTTGTACACTGATCCTGATCCTCCTTGGCCTCCCTTGTCACCATCAGCAGTCACATCTGGATTTTTTTCCAGATTAGCCATCACACCTCCATCAGTAGTCCCCCCCACTATGCAAGTCACACCTCCCCCAGCCCCTCCTCCTCCAGAGAGCGCACCTCCAGCACTTCCTGACTTCTCCTTCCCCTTCCCTACTGTCTTCCATTCCTCAGCCCCTCCTCCTCCTCCTCCACCTTTGACAGCTGCTGCAAAGCTCACCACACCTCTGCCTCCAGCCCTCTTGCTGGACTCCTGCCCCACTCCAACTCCTCCACCTGTCAACAGTCCAAAGAACCCCTGCCCCAGCCCTATCTCTCCCTTGCCGGACTGCCATTTGAAGGCCAGCCCATCTCTCATACCAGTATGCTTGCCAGATCCTTGCTTGGTCACCATCGCCTTAAGAGTCTTCTCCAAAAAATGATAAAAAGTGTGTCAAAAAGTGTGTGTGGAATTTGTGTAATGTGAAAGTTACCAGAGAGAGATGGCCCATCTACTCTGGTACTCCTGATCTCTACTTATATAATAAATTATAA